>VCRD01000667.1:131876-148564 GCA_006783055.1 Trinorchestia longiramus | reverse complement strand
CGCAACCAGCTGTGGCAATTCGCAACCAGCTGTGACAACTCGCAACCAGCTGTGACAACTCGCAACCAACTGTGGCAACTCGCAACCAACTGTGGCAACTCGCAACCAACTGTGGCAACTTGTGGAAGTGATCTGTCAAATCTGAATCGCGACATAACTATGCACTACGATGTCAACACTTATTATTATAATAAATAATCATTGAAAAATTATTGTCCTTTAGTTATTTCGTACTTTTTTGCTGAAAAATTGTGTGAGTATTAATTATTTTTTCTTAAAACGGAAAAGTATTTTCTTGTATATGGTAATCAATGTCAAAAATCCATCAGGAGCAAACAAACATGAATATATGTCGACGAAAGTTCTGTGTTGTATGATTATAGTACATTACTACTAACCATAAAGTTTCTTGCCAGTTGTACAATGTAAACCCAACTACATTTATATTATTCAATGCATTATGTTGCATTGCTCCATCGCTCGTCACGCTTGAGGTGTCCCGTGACTGATGCTACCGCAGCTACTGTGGTCGATTTCTTGTATTTGAACTTAATTTAACTTCTGAGGTTTGGGGATTTTGTGATCCATTGCCGTGCAGCCTCTGCGGAATTTTTGAAGTAACTTTTAATTGCTTCATTCAGAAAGATCGGACCAAAGAAATATTCAACGTGCTGTGGAAAATGGGACTAAGACAGATTTGATATGTTTTCAAGGTGGGCAGCATCGATATAGAACTTACTTGAAATATCTTATTACGATTATCGCTCTCTCACAGAACAAAAGTTGTATGTTAATCGTCGTTTTACCCGTCGAAAAGAGCCCTCTTGTTGTGTCTGTCCTCGTCAGAGAACCAGATTTTTTGCATTATCTGCCTGTGCCTTAATAGCAACTGTAACAGCTTCGACTGTACTGGCTGTGAGCATCTATCGTGAACTGAAATAGGGGAATGTTTCACATTTCATTGCACATATAAGTACGAAGTGCCGTAGTCTATTACATTTCAGTAATTACTGCAAAGGATTAGTTCGTTAATCAAAGTGCTTCGTGCACAAAAATCTTTTAGATATAGGTAGGCAGAGGTTCCCTTTTACCCTTCACATCATATAATACCTCACTTCCCTGAAGAATACTCAAACCCTGACTCTATCATCAACCAGAGAACACGTGTGTCGTGCAATTACGAATACATTGACCGCTTCTCATGAAAACTTTCTCTCTACAAAAATTTGCCATTTTTCGGTCACGGGTACCATTCAGTTCATCAACCCTAAAGTAATCCGATGAATCCACGATTCCACCTTTTTTGAGGCATCTATGAGCTTTGATGTCGCGTTATCGATGACCAACATTCAAATTCTGAAGTTAGTGGGTGGATACTGCAGAGGTGGGCTCAATTTGTCGACCGTGGGCGTATTTTACCAGGTATGGACCGCTGTTTTTCCTCAAGTACGACAGAAATAATTCAGTTTAGTCCTTTTTTCTAAATGCTTCATTAAAATTAAAATATTTCGTGCATATTAAACGAGTGATGATTTTTGCAACATTTCGTTCAGTCTAAATAAATGCACTATTAGGGTTGGGTTGCATCTTGCTGGTGTTACATACACTGTGCGAAGTCGTTTCGGTTTTGCCACAAGTTTAAAATAAAAATTTTAAACTCTTTTAAGAGGAGGCAGTTTATAAACATTAAGAATATTTGTACTGTGCACTCATTTGTTTCATTTCCACCTCAGATTGCAGGTTTCTTAGCTTAAATTTTGTCTTCATCATAGCATAGACAGTCGCTGGATTGAGAGCAGGTATCGTTAGATAAGATGCATAATGGAAGTCCTGTATACTATATTAATGAAAAGTATTCATTTAAAACTCAATAATTCGTCATAAATCTTCAACGCATTTATTTTTATAATAATTTCAAATAGTCGAATCTAAATCGTGGAATTTTCACTGGAACTGGCTAGTTGAAGATAATTCACACGAATACCAAACTAGAATTTCGTGATGATTGTGCTTTTATTGCTTCGCGTTGTCAACACTGTGTGTGCCAAAATGAATTTTAGTTCGAGAAAAGAAGTTACTAAAACAGAAAAATAATGTTTGTGGATTCTATTAAAATTTGAAAATAAAATGCATTTTAATAAACCCTGGCTTTACAATTATTTAAAATACGTATGTTTCATTTTGAGACCCTGCATGTAAGCGTTTTTTCTCTCAGAATACACCTCCTATTTGCAATACAATTTTGTAGTACATATTACTTCTTCTTACCACGAATGAGCGAACAAAAATATTCAGTAGCAGTTAGGTTTTAGGGAATATCGTCAATTTCCTGCATTCTTTTTCAAAGCGACCGTTATTTCCCGGCCTTAAAGCAATTAAATTTGAACTCAGGGTTTATATATTACCTTTTTGTAACGATTTTCGAGTCAAAACTATTTATGTCTATACAATTTTATGAGCCATGGACATCCAATTAGTTACTTCTGTTCGTGTAAATGTAGGTCCATTTAAATGTACAGCATGTTCTACAGATATAGTGTTGAGTCTTTGTTTTTATCCCTTACTGAACAACTAAGGGAACTATGAAATTAACTGATGTAAATTTATGCATGTAATTTCTTATGCATGTATAGATGGATTAAGAGTGCACAGCTGCTTGAGGTCGGAATGGGAAATATTGGTGCACATTGTCGAGGTTTAGCTTACATGGACAGCTGAAATCCTGCTTGTGTAGTGCATGATCTTTTTCTACTCGAGGTGTTCGTCAGTCCGCTCTCTTGATCATCGATTATAGGTTGTCTGCAATATTCACTACTCTGCATTGATCATTAATCTGCATTGATCGTTAATCTGCATTGATCGTTAATCTGCATTGATCGTTAATCTGCATTGGCCATTAATCTGCATTGGCCATTAATCTGCATTGGTCATTAATCTGCATTGTCATTAATCTGCATTGGCCATTAATCTGCATTGGCCATTAATCTGCATTGGTCATTAATCTGCATTGTCATTAATCTGCATTGGCCATTAATCTGCATTGGTCATTAACCTGCACTGGTCATTAATGTGCACTGATTATTATTGAATGCGTTTTGTACATCAACACCTCTTTTTTATGGAGCGCTATCATGGATTCTCTAAGGTTCAATTTTATAAAGCTTGTTCGTGCTGTTATTTACGAACGAGGCCTTCTATATGTGCTCGTATTTGACACATTTTTCTTTTATTTAACTTTAAATCCTTGAACTTCATTAATTAAACGTCATTACCACGCTTTTGAACCAACTTTACTGCACTTCCTAACGCACCATTGGTTTTGCTGGACTCGGGAAGCATGTCTGTTAGGAATCTGACTTGTTTAGGAAACTAGGCTTAAGAACAGAATACGTTGAAGTAACATGCTACATTTATGTTGCAGATGCTGCAGCACCGTCCTGTAGTCGGCTGGGTTCTGCAGCTGGAGCATCATGCCTCCACACCCCTAGTACTGGTACTGCATCTATTCATAGTACCTGTGTCACCGTCGTAAGGTTAGTCTATTTTTATGACCATCCAGAACGCCTGTGGGAATTTTTTACGCTCAATAATTACGCGTTGCTGCAAAAGAATGTCATTGGAAGTTCTTTGATGCCAGCTTAAACGGACCAAACTCGACGGTTTCATATTTTTTTCTGTCAGAATTTTCTAATTGCGTTTGCAACTGTATAATAGAGTAATGCGTTAAACCATGCTACGCTGGAAAGTATAATTTTTAGTTTATCATTGTGTGTATCTTGTGTCCAGTGTACAGGTTGATTTCACCTAACTTGACAGCTACTATTTACAGATACAGGTATGTGTATTTAACTGAGGCATGAATTTAAGAGCACTGGAAATAACACCAGAAATTCAATCATAAGCTCTTAACCACTTTATAACTAAAGTTCTAATATCTTCTAAAACTTGATTGTAAAATGAACGGTCAAAAGTTGCCAAAAATTTTCCAGTGTTCTGTGTTATTTCCAAATTCAACCTTTTGTGTATTGACGGTAATTTTCGGTACTGCTATCAACCATCGCGGTCATAAAAAGCAAAGTTAAGTGTTCGTGTTGTTAACACTGCGGTTTCCAGACGTAGCGATGGTAAACAAAGGGTTATATTGGTTAGCGTGGGCTCTATTCAACTTTGGCAGTTATGGGATACGCGTTAGAAAAGTCTATGGAGTTCACTTCTCGTGTTTCACATTCACCAAGACTCTGGAATTGCGTGCACCTGAAAAACCAGGAAGCGATTGCTTCACGAAAAAGCAACTTAAAAAGAAACTCAAAGCCAAACAACGTCAAGTAAGAAAAATTTCAAATAGTTATTTTCATTCAAACATTTTTTTATCGGTCCACACTTTCCCGTTAGAACACGGCTCGAAGATTTTTTAAAAGCTCGTCAGTAATCATGGAATTAATTCTTATAAAAACAAATATTGCCTGGGCTACCAGCATCCTGTTGATGTTACGAGTTTAGACTGAGATTACAAAGCGAGGCACGTCCCGACATCGCACTTAACGAGTCTTGGAATTCCACCAAGAAAAACAACTACTTGTGAGAAAGAAAGAAAAGCCCACCACAACTGGAAACTATTTCCTGGCAACTAAATAAATGTAATGAAAGTGGCGGTGGAGGAGAATCTTAAGTTTAGTAGAGGCCTTGTAAATTTCAGTTAATCAGCTGAAACAAATGCACGAATAGATAATTCAACAAATGAAAATACGTGAATCGCTACAATACCCTCGTTCAATTAGACAAAAAAGTATCAGATTTAGTTTCATAAAATACTTTACATATCGTGGGATATTTTTTGTGAATGGACAAAGGTTCTATATAAGGAAGTTTAACTTGAACTTTCATGGATCTAAAAATTAAAATTCGTCGCTAGCCATGGTTTGGATACTGAGGTCAATAAAGCAAAGTCGTCTTGTACTAGACTAGTGGCTTCCAAACTTTTCAAATTATTTTACATGGCGGTCTTTTACAACATATTTTTTCAAATCAGGGTCCCCTGGAGGGATAAAAATATTTTATGATAAATATATTTTATATGCATATTATGATAAATATACTCTATGTATATGTTATGATAAATATACTTGATATACTGGGTGTCCACAAAAAATGTATCCCCTGACCGATATATGTATATATGATACTGGAACCATATAACAGTTTAATTCTGATTTATTGCTTTAGCTTTTATACCTTTAAAATATAGCTTAATAAAATTCAGTGGGTTTTCATTATGAATTCGTACAGTAACTGATGCATACATATATGGGTCAGTGGATGCATTTTTTATGAACACCCTGTATACGTTATGATAAATACATTCTTACAGTGCCCAGTTTGGGAGCCACTGATCTAGACTGTTAACACGTTGCCTTCGATTACCTGATTGGTGTAAAACTTCACTTTGTACGCATAGTCACTAGAAGGATCTGAAAAAATACAGAACCTAACTTAAGTGGTACACATACGTACCACTTCGGCGTCAACGTGTTAAAGCGAGTTAGTTCATGTTCTATGGCCGACATGCTCTGTGACCCTCACACCTTGTGTTGCGTGAGTCGTACACACGTACTGCCACGTGTGTTGTGCTCCTCATACCACAGAACACAACTGACACACACTTGATGGCTCCTCACCAACATACAACTGAAAGAGCGTTCATTGTTGGTGATAGCTGACGGAATACAAACGGCAATCCTCAAAAATGCATTTAGTACAAATGCATTACTATTAGTAATGCATTTAGTGCTTTAGTACAACTTTGTTCCAACTATGGAACAAAGTTGTTCCATATTTTTTTGAAAAATGATACAATTATTTTTTAACGTACACTATCGAGTTCTAGTAGCATATGTACGTGAGATCAATTTATCACAGTACTGAAGCGCTCTTGTAAGTCGAAAACACTACGTGGCCTAAAGCACTGTAGTCAGGGCGTAGTCGGAAACTCTGCCTGGGTTCAAATTTCAATCTAATAACGTATTTTTTATATTATTTTATAACCTGAGTAAATCCATGATTTAAAATTATCTGTCAGAAGTGGGATTCGAACCCACGCCTGGAGAACCAGACTGCGACCTGAACGCAGCGCCTTAGACCGCTCGGCCATCCTGACGACGACTTACGTATTTTGCTGCTAAATAATATTTAGCACAAGTACTCCTTTGTGCCTACACATTTTCAGGTTTAATCTTGAGAAGATCTTCGGGACTTCCAGCCCCATTATCAAGAAAGATTAATTATTCGATTTAAATTATTTAAATTGAGCTTACTCATCACAAGCACATCTATGGCATCAACAACAACATGTTTTGCATTCATAGAGGTTTATAAATAAGAGAAAAGTGGCTAGGCCTGACAGACCACCCAGTCTCCGATGTTATACATATTTATTGGTCTTTCTTGGGCTAATACTATTTGTCTTGCAAATGTTCAATATATTTCCATTGATGGATGTATAGAAAAATTTTATCCTTCAGAAATTGAATGACAAATATTGTCAGTGATGGTACTGCAATGTAATATTTAACGCTAGTGATGCACTACAGCAGTGTTTCTCAAACTTTTGTAACTCGCGGCACATTTATCAACCATTGAAAATGTTGCGGCACACTTACAGCAAACGTACTGTGAACTATGGAAAATTATTATACTATAGCTACATTTTTGAAAGATCTAAGCCTCAAAGGGAAAAATTTTAAATGCGAATAACAAAACTTACCTTTTAATTTGGTCTAAAATTTTTAGTGCTGGTTGTTTTCACTTGCCGCTATTAGTGTGTAACGTGTGCTTGGTGCTGTTTTGCAACCTCTTCAATGCTTGGGCGTACATGGGATAAACCAACTCTCATTTCTTCCTCAGTGGAGCGTAGTCTTTCTCTCTTTTTTATTTTTATATTGTGCAATGTAGAGAACCCTAATTCGCACAGATAAGAAATGGAAAATTGCAAGAGGACTGCCAGAGCTTTATCTGATAAGGCCGGATTTTCTTTTTTTCTGGAAATCCAAAAGGTATCGATAGGGGCCGCAGAATGTTTTATTTTCAAGCTGCGGTCACTTGAAATACTTGCTAATTATTCTTCTTCATGTAATTGAAGTTCTTCATTATGAGGAAAATCAATGAACGGATTTCGAATCCAGTCGTGCTTCTCTGAGTTTAATGACGGGAAACAATGGTTAATGCTTTTACCGAGTGTAGGCAAATGTTTTACTATAATAGGGATCATTTTCTTTTTGCAGTAGCTATGCATTGTAGGGAACATATCAGTTTCTCCTTTTTCGACTCTGACTTTCCAAATATCAATTTTCTTTTTGAGAGATACCAATTTATCCGTTGAGGATGAGGATATTTTCATTTCGGCCTAGCATGCTACTGTAAACAGTATTAAGATGACATAATATATCTGTCACATATTCCATTTTAGACATCCAAAAATCACATTTGAGATAATTACAAAATCGTTCAATCTTTTCTTTTTCAAAAAATGCAATCAATTCCTTGTATAAATCGTGAACACGAGCTAAGACTTTATCTTTCGATAGCCATCGAACTTCGGTATGCATAAGTAAGCGAACGTGATTAGAATCCATGTCTTTGCACAATGCTTCAAACACCCTCGACTTCAATGGCTTACTTTTAATGTAATTAACTATTTCAATAACTTGCTGCAACACCTCCTTCAAATCTTCCTGTGATACTTTTGACACTAGAACTTCTCGATGTAAAAAGCAATGTGTACGAATGATTTCTGGATTTTCTTTCTGCACTAGTGAAGCGAAGCCTTTAATACTGCCAACCATACATGGTGCTCCATCAGTGCAAATGCCAACGCAAGACTTCCAGGTCAAATTAATTTTTTCAAGATAGCTTGTCACAACATCAAAAATATCCTGACCTTTAGAAGTTGTTTGGATCTCCTTACAGTACAAAAACTGTTTGATGATTTCATCTCTATGAATGAAACGCACAAATACAAGCAACTGAACGCTGTTGCTTATGTCAGTCGATTCATCAACTATTAAAGCAAATTTTGATACTTTCGTTAAGCTCTGTACTTTATTATTAATATTCGTTGATAAATCTGAAATTCTCATTCTTATTGTATCATTTGATAGGGGTATTTTGTTTATTTCCGTTTCAGCTTTTTCTCCTAACATGCATTTAACCATCTTCCTACAAGCGAGCAAAATAACTGACTCAGCAAGAGCATGAGGTTTAGATTTCACTGCTATCAGTTCTACCACTTCGATGGAAGCAAGTTGAGCTCTTTCTGATATGTTCAAAAATTTTTGGAAAAGGTTGGCACCATCGATTCATTGGACAACGTGTCACCACAAGCAACACATAATGGACTTAGCCGTTCAACTGATCCAGTCCAAGAAAATCCTAACTGCAAATATTAATCGTATCTTCGGTCGTGGTGAAGTTTTTTTTTTTTTGCACTAGAATTGACGCGTTTTGTCATTTGCTTGCTGTTAATAGATTCACAATCGTCACTTAGTACTTTTTTATGAATTTATCCATTGCTATTGCAAGGAGTTATATTATAAAACTGTTAACACACGCTGTCACTCACGTATTCCGTAACCGGCAGTGATAAACTAATTAGGTGGCAGCACAGTGGTGGCAGTCACGCCGCTGTGCTAGCACTCAAATTGTTTCGTTTAGCTTTAAAATATGGTAGAAGAAATATTGAAAATTTTTCGAACTTGCGATATTCATAATATATGGCTTATATGCAGATAAAAGCACTTCGTTGAATTGATTTATCGTCTAATTCCCCTCGATAGTGAAGGTAACATGATAGCAAGCAAGTAATATGAATTTAATCAAAGTTAAATGAAAATTATTGACATGACATGAACGAAAAGCTCGTACATTGAGGTAAATGTAGTTCTCTATTTGTTCTCGAGATAAAAGTTATAATTGAATGCGTTTCATATAATTATGATAATAAAGTGCCATACTGAGATACATAATGTTTTGCAATAACTACGGAACAATTTAGTGTTTGTGGCACTCCTTGCGGTGCTTAACCTGAACTTTTAACTCACTAAAATTTAACAATTTGAATAGTAATTTACATTCTTCAGGATTTGGGAGGAAATTAGTTTCAAACTTTATGAAAGGTATACGTAGATTTTTGTGATGTCTTCTTGTTTCGCGGCACACTAAATTTGGTCTCGCGGCACACTAGTGTGCCGCGGCACCGTGTTTGAGAATCACTGTATTAGACGAAGCTCTCACACTCATAAACGAAGTGCGTTATGTGCTCTTGATAATATATTCTATTCAACAGTATAAAAGCCATATATAAATTTTATTCCTGCTAAACTTTAAATTTCAATAAGGAACTCACATGTGGCGGTACGCGTTAAATATCGGGTGTATATATAATGACATGTCTAATTTATTTTTTAGTGATTGATTAATGCATATAAAAGGTAAAAGTTTATCTGCCTACTGTGAATTGCATGATGATTGATTGATTGTTGATGAGTTCTTTTCGCTCTCATCATTTACGTAATCCTGATTAAATACATGGGTCTTCTGCATGGTGTTCTACTACCATAATTCAATTAATACTTGTAGTTAACACAATTAATTAAATGCAACAACATACACACGTAATCGCACTAGAGGGACTCTAATCCTCTGAATACATGATATGTTAAAAGGTATTCCCAGTATTTCTTTTCAATGGCAAGATGAGGGTAATGATACACACAGGAAGATTTAACACATGATATTCTAACTTCACGAGGTGGGAAATGAGTCATCTACCACATTGGCATATAACCCACAACATGAAATCCTATTAACAGTGCATTATTATTGGATAAATTGCATATTTAATAATTGAACAATTAAATGGAACAAATTAATTAAATGGCGTACAAATCAATTTACGAAATTACCTTGTCGCTAACCTCGATCACATAGAAGATAATAAAATTAAACTTGCTCTTACACAGGAGATGCGCCGTTGATGATGGCTACAATGTTTAAAACTCACGATGAAACACTTTAAGATGCCGCTAAATTTCCCTCTTATTGCGGTGCCCCCAGTTTCCCATATGCCCTAGGGGCCTAGACTTAGATGCGTTTCCCAACACCCTACATCGGCAATGAGATCTAGTTCCCAAGTCTAAGTCCAAGTCCCCCCATTAAACACCTCTACACCTATTCCACTCATACCCCCGAACTTATACCTATCCCCTCAATGTCGATCTGGCTGCACAAACCTACATTGCTGTTGATGTCTAATTCCCCAGTCTAAGTCCCAGCTGTGGAATTGTTCTCGCTCCGGCACTGTCGCTCGCACTTATTGCCTTGCTGTAATGACCTCGTTGGTTTCCTGAATCCTGCTTATATACTCCTGTGGTGTTTTCTAGAAATACGCCTCCTAACTTTTGGCTCTCGGTTGGGTTTCCGGAACGGAACCGGAATATGTGGTTATGCTGCGCGATGATCGTTGGCTTTTACTGGGTATATGGCCCAGCTGCTCGCATTCCCCACAAGCCTATTCACCTTCCCACATCCTGTATAGTGTATCCCCTACATCCTTACATGTTCACATCATTCAACATCACTATGCCTTAACATTACTATCACCACATCACTACTATCACCACACACACAATGAAAATACTGTTCAAAAACTCAGGACTTGGACCGAGCAGTTAGAAGTTTTTTAGAGCGCAATAATATCAACTGTTCAACAGTTATGTCGCAAATTTTATTTCTATAGGGGATGAACGTTAAACCAGCAAGAGAGAATAACCTCTAGACCGGGGCAGAAGACGGCAAAGTTGTGTTAAAACAAGAACCACTTTTAGAATAGGAAGATGCTGTTTCCAGCATTCAATGTTCTTATCACTGTAGTTGAGATACGTCATAACCTGTATGTCCACTGAGAGTTCGTTGAATGAGCTTTTCTTTTCGAAGTCGAAGTAATCATCTTCCGACGACGTCGAGTTTGCCTCTTTTGAGTCATCGGCAGAACTTGCAGACTGCAATATGGAGCCAGAAATTGTGAAGTCATTCTGCTTTAGCGGTCCCACGCTTTGTTAATATCCAGCCATCGCAACTTGAAGTAAGGATGAGTAGTTGCAGCCAATATAGCGTCATGAACGTCTGATTCATCAGCTCGCTGAAGTGTTTTTGGAACTTTTTCTGGAAGCCCTGAAAAACAGTCTGTAAGACTGGGACACAATGTTTTAACTGCTTTGACTTCAGTTCATTGAGTTTATTCTGCACAGTAAAAATGGTAGATAGGGTGTCGGTAGAAGATGGCCTCTTCTCTATGCAGGTGGTCGATTGCAGTAGCTATGGGGCCCAAAACACAAATATATTCATCAATGAATTTTATTTCCGCGGTTTTCAGGGTTGGGAGCTCTAGTACGATACAAAATTCATTGTTTTTTTTTGTGTTTCAGTAGCAGAGTTAAGGCGTCATGGACAAAATTCCATCTCGAAGTAGAACTATTTTTAACCTGGCAAAACCCTTTCTTTGTCAATATTGATAAAAATGGTGCTCAGAATTTTGAGAATTCTACGAAGAGGACATGAATATTATTTAATAATAAAATATAGATTGAATTCAGCTCAAGGAGATAAAATTTTCACCGTACAATAGTGTGGGTGAAATATCAGCCACATATAAAAAAAGAACGGAGAGAAGTAAATTATGGCAAAAATTTTCAAACAATTGGCAGGGACATCATGAGTCATGATGTGAAAGAAAATAGCTTTATAATTATTAATTAATATTTGTTATACAGCATCGACACGTGGATTTACATTTAATTATTCTCCACGACTTTTTCCCTTGATCATTAGAAAAAAGTCGTCAATTAATAAGAATTAAAAACCTACTTCTATAAAACAAAAAGATGTATGCATACAGAGTTGCTAACTTACCAAAGAATTACGTAACTTAGAATTGTACAATAAAATATCTTGCTTACCTTAATATTAGTATGAAGATTCACAGTACTGTTCATGGCGGCTGAGATCACTTGGCCACACAGCATGCACTCACATTTGAGTTGAACGCTAGATTGTTCTTTTATTTTAAGTCTTTTCCATCAAAACTAGGGTGCGCTGGCGTTCTTTCTCTGTTGGTTCTTGAAGAGGGTGAGGAACATGAAATAGAACTTTTAGAGGCCATTTTAACAATAGCTACCGCGTACGAGAAACAACAAAAGTTTCAGAGCAGTTTTAACCACTCCTCACGAAATCTCATCCTCTATTGCTTGTCAGGTTGTGCGCGTGATCAAAGAGCCATTACGTTACAACGACGTTCAAACGCGTTTCAAGTGTCGTACAGGGACGTTTAACCTCGTTTCAAGAGTCGTATTTCGACAAAAAGGTATTTCAATGTATTCAAATCGAATGTATTTCTACAATGTAATTATTCGGATGCAGTATTTATATACACGTTTGCAAATGTATCTGAAAATACATTTTAAAACACATGTATTTAAATACGAATTTAAATACCGGAAGGCCCCGCTTTTATTACCAAAATCACGACTCAGACTTATTTCAATTGGTAATAAGAACGAGACATGAGTCGAAGTTATTATATAATTGTAAGTCCTTAAACATTCCATTTTCTATGAATTAAAATAAAAACTATGGTCTTAAGGGCTCGACTTAGCGTATATTGCGGTGTTTGTGGCCAGAATCAGCTAATGAAAGTTCAAAGTAGCGAATGAATTAAAAGTATTAAAATTCAACCGTAGCTCAACTCGCACTCAGTATAGGTGAGTAATTAGTTTGATACTTTGATATGTATAATTGTGTTACATTGAACAAGCAGTAATGTTATGCAATGGAAAATATTTTTGGCAGTAAATTGGTACATATTGAATAGCACTCTAACTTTAAATTACTTATAATGTGAGTTTTAATCCTCTTATTTTCAGCCCTTCATTATGACTTCAAAAAGGAAAGAAACACATAAAAACCAAATTAATTGTTCAATGAAGAGAACAAAAATATCTCTCGAACAAAAGATAGAGATAATAAAACGTATTGAATGTCGTGAATCTCAGAATGAAATTGCCAGAGAACTATGCCTCAACAGACGTACAGTCGCAAACATTTTAAGAAGCGAAAGTATATATAAAGAGTTGTTAAATACAGGTACATCTCTATCTCCCATTGACTTGAGTGCTACAAATGTATCATATCGACGTACTGATGGAGGAAAAACTAGTAGAATGGTCGAAAATACAAAATGAGAATTACACCCCAGTCAGCAGTCTTTTATTACAAGAAAAAACTATTGCTATATTTGATAGTCTGAAATCATCACACAGCGGTTTGTCAAAAGATGAAGAACAAAAGTTTGTTGAAAGTCGTGGATGTTCACAATTCCTGAACTAATTCCTGAACCAATTGCTTCTAATAACTTCATCTGAATAATAACATTGATGTTTATTGTAGTTACCGTGAAATAAACATCACAAGAAATGATCTCCGTTTTCTATGTCTAGATACTGTAATAACTTCGAGACGTGCCTCGCAATTATTACAGCTTTTATAGAAGCGGCGTGAAATAAAAGCGGGACCTGCCTGTGCAGTGTATTTAACTAGGCATGGGACTTCGGTATTGAACCAAGAATGGGCCAAACGGCTCGTTCCTATTGCCTTATTCTATTCTAGTGCCCAACACTGATTGACACTAATATTACACCATGATTGAACGTGAATAAAAATTCACAGAGAGTTGGACTGTCTATAGACTCGTTTTATTGCTTGATCGACACGTAGATGCTCTAACAGAGTGTCTAGACGTGTAGGAGCATTTGGAGGCACTTAAAATGATCTATGACTTATATACATAGACCTGTTCACATAAACATTGAGAATTTATACATAATTTCGAGAACTTTTATCCAGTATGTGTACAAGTGTATCTCTTTTGACATTTATTTTTTAATAATTGAAGTATTTATTTACATCTACAAATGGCAATATATTTAACTATATAGCCAGACAAATTGTATTTGATTTTATGTGGAAATGTAACTGCATACTTGCGAAAAACATGAAATTATAGCATTTCCTAATTTTAAGGAGTCAGGATGGCCGAGCGGTCTAAGGCGCTGCGTTCAGGTCGCAGTCTGGTTCTCCAGGCGTGGGTTCGAATCCCACTTCTGACAGGTACATTTTATTTATTTGTTGATTTTATTAGTTGACAACGTTGCTAATCTCAAAATTTGCATTATTCTAACTGTTATTCAGTCTTTTAGCATTTCTTCAAGCTATTATCAATTGAGAAACGGTACTATGGCCTCTGTTTCTCAAAGTTGAGATATTCTTTCTTTATTATAGTTGCTATTCGTTCGCTTGTGTATGTTATTGTATCAGCCAGCTTGCACCATCTCACTCTGCGTTTAATGTAGGCTGTAGTGCATCGCTAGCTCACGCAGCAATCAACAATCTTTTCATGAGTTTTCATGAAAATGAGTTTCATGAGTCAGAACTCATTCCCTGTCAGAGCTGAACCAATAGGCTTCATAATGCGCTGCAGCAGCATGAGGGCATCAAATGGCAACATTCCTGTCTACTGGTGTCAGGATGCTCACACTGCATACGCTCACCACAGAAAAAACTACAGATTTCCGTTCACCGATCCACGATGTCAACGTCCGACCTCCACCGAAATAAGAAATAAACTTGCGTCCATGGATATTAATTATGCTAGTCTTCACGAGCATCTGGAAATGCTCGGCAGCAACGGCTACTTTCAAGCCTACAAACACGCTACACGCTGCTCTATGAGCAGCCACTCTACGCACAAGCACTCTAAGCGTAAGCATCCATCGCTTAGGCTGTCTAATCCTGAAACACTGGACGTTCAATACTTCAGTGAGAAGCGTAAGCTGGAAATGCAATCGTAATTACGAGTCCAGCTTAAAAATTCCTGTCATCAGTGGGATTCGAACCCACGCCTGAAGACGCAGACTTCGGCCTGTAAGCAGCGCCTTAGACCACTCGGCCATGCGCACAATAAATTTGTTAAAATGCTGAAATATAATATTTAGCGCATGCAAGTTGTTGAAACTCGAGCTTGTAAAGTGGTAACAGTTGTCAAGTGTTTCTTTATTTCGCTCCACTTTTCAATCATATTCATGTTTATTGTGGTCCCGTGACCTTAATGTGTTCCGTCTGCTGTATGGCCGTGGCTGGGCAATGAAAATGAGAGCTATGATTCATGTGGACAAGAAGCCCTTGCTTGTTTTGTATTGAGTCTTGTTCATTCTGCCATCCATAGGCAAAATGTTGCTGTTCTTACTTTGCCTTCTGGTCCATAACTCATGCTGCTGCTACAACGCCTTATGAAGACTCAGGACTCCACTTAGTTTTGCTTCAGAAATTTATGATTTTTATCCTTGCTAGCGATGAATTCTAAGTAGTTCGTTGCTGCTGAAGACGTTTTCAGTTTTCTTGGTTCCAGTATAACTAAAAGTGTGGTCTCACGGAACATGCATCTCTGCTGTTTGGCTCGTGTGAACGTTGAGATTCGAACGCACAGTTTGCGTGCATATTTTTTTCTAATAATGAATGGATTTGGAGAGCGCAATTGTGCGATTCTACGGCGTGAAAACTTCTGTCAGGAGTGGGATTCGAACCCACGCCTGGAGAACCAGACTGCGACCTGAACGCAGCGCCTTAGACCGCTCGGCCATCCTGACTCCACAAAATAGACAAATGCTATAATTTCATGTTTTGCACAAGTACACAGTAACACCTACTCATCATGCAATCAAGTGCAATTTATCCAGCTATGGTTATACACATTACCATTTATAGACGTAAAGAAATGCTGCAATTTTTAAACAATAAAGGCCAAAAGCATTACAGTTGTACACATATTGGCTGAAAATTCTCTACATTATGCGTGAATACTCAATGTCTTTGGGTCATAAATCATTTTCAGTGCCTCCAAATGCTCCTACATGTCTCGACACTAAAATTCCACGGGTCGATCAAACAATGAAACAAGTCTACAGACAGGCAAACTCTAGATGGATTTTTATTTACGTTCAATTATGGCGTCATATTAGTGTCACGAAATCAAAATTACATGTGAATGGGTTTGAAAAATAATGCGAAATAAAGGAAAACTAAAGAACTGTTACCTTCTTAATATCACAAGCTTTAATAACGTGCTAGCGTTAAATATTATATTGCAGTACCATCACTAACAATATTTGCCATTCAATTTCTGAAGGATAAAATTTTTCTATACATCTATCAATGGAAATATATTGAACATTTGCAAGACAAATAGTATTAGCCCTAGAAAGATCAACAAATATGTATAACATCGGAGACTGGGTGGCCTGGCAGGCCTAGAATAGAATAGAATAGAATAAGGCAATAGGAACGAGCCGTTTGGCCCATTCTTGGTTCAATACCGAAGTCCCATGCCGTCTAAAAGTAAATCCATCAGTCATGCACGTACACCTTAACCTTCCTGGACCTGAAACGGGGTCAGAAATGACCCCAGAGTATGTAATTTTGCAATAATTGCCAAACTAATGGTTAAATTTATCCAAAATTAGCATTTCCTTCCTAAAATTATGTGTAAAACATTGACAAGCAGTACCAATCGGATACTTGTTTTATTT
>VCRD01000667.1:98197-124781 GCA_006783055.1 Trinorchestia longiramus | reverse complement strand
TGAACACAACACACACAACATCACGTGTTGCCTGAACACAACACACAACATCACGTGTTGCCTGAACACAACACTCACAACATCACGTGTTGCCTGAATACAACACACAACATCACGTGTTGCCTGAACACAACACGCAACATCACGTGTTGCATCACTACCAGGACTGGTGTGCACGTGGTTATTAACACGTTTTGTCTGCACGTGGCTTTGCTAGACGTGCATTTTCCTCAAGACAAGCAGCTTAATTGATCGCTTCATTAGCGCTGTTTTTTTAAATATCTGAACATGTTTAAGTTTTTGGCACTTGAAGGGAAAAATTTAACGTTCTTATCACATTATTTTGTGTATATTTGAGCAAGTAACAATATAAATAAGCAAGAACTAAACTTCCCACGTGCTGATATTTTTCTGAAGAAAATTATCGTTTCTATCGTTCACATCACAGTATTTTGTATATAATTAAACAAGTAACAATATAAATAATCAAGAATCAAACTTAAAATTTGCTGGTATTATTTTTTAAGAAAATTTCTCTTTTTGAATGTGCATTAATGATTTCTGAGTGGCTGAACACACAGTCTCTCATGGTGTATCTTTTAATAAAGCTTTGCAATTTAAACGCCACGCTTCTCGTGAATTTGACCATTTGAGGACAGGGAAAACCTGCAGTAACCCTGGCGTGGGAAAACCTGCAGTAACCCTGGCGTGGGAAAACCTGCAGTAACCCTGGCGTGGGAAAACCTGCAGTAACCCTGGCGTGGGAAAACCTGCAGTAACCCTGGCGTAGGAAACCTGCAGTAACCCTGGCGTGGGAAAACCTGCAGTAACCCTGGCGTGGGAAACCTGCAGTAACCCTGGCGTGGGAAAACCTGCAGTAACCCTGGCGTGGGAAACCTGCAGTAACCCTGGTGTGGGAAAACCTGCTGTAACCCTGGCGTGGGAAAACTGATATGAATATTTGGGGAGAATTAATGTGTAGGGAATAAATTCCCCAATGGGGAGGCCAAGGCCTGCTCCCCAACTACACTTGCATGGGTTCTCAACCTAGGGTTCACAGGAAGGTTTCTAGGGATACTTGGATCACTGCCGAAAATCTGCTTTATAAAGTCACTGAACTTGAAAACCATTTGATGATATCCTTTACTGCATTGTATATTGAGTTAATCAATTCATTACAATAATTTCATTAGGTGTCAGCTTACTGGGAGGGTGTTCGGGGTTGATGGTCTGATAACTCTTGGGTGTAATTAACTGGAAAAAGAACAATAATTAACTGTTCTCTGGGATGCGACTGAGGGTATCTGGTGACAGAGTGTATGGCTAATGAAGGCTCTTCGAATTCTGGCTGCCAACGCTGTGGTTGTGGGTAGTAATTGAGGTTTACTATTATTTTCTGAACTTGTGTGATGCATTGAGATGTGTGTTGATGCATTGAGATGTGTGTTGATGCATTGAGATGTGTGTTGATGCATTGAGATGTGTGTTGATGCATTGAGATGTGTGTTGATGCATCGAGATGTGTGTTGATGCATTGAGATGTGTGTTGATGCATTGAGATGTGTGTTGATGCATTGAGATGTGTGTTGATGCATTGAGATGTGTGTTGATGCATTGAGATGTGTGTTGATGCATTGAGATGTGTGTTGATGCATTGAGATGTGTGTTGATGCATTGAGATGTGTGTTGATGCATCGAGATGTGTGTTGATGCATCGCAATGCACGGCGTTGCATCAACAGGTAGTACACTCATGATTTCGCACATGTGTACATTCAAATGCTTGATAAAACTCTAATTAAAAGAAGTCTCTGACGCTAATGCCGTTCTTTACGCAAACCTCCACGTGAAAATGAACGTATCAATTTCAAATGGACGGTCGTTTAGTTTAAAATGATCAAAACACTGCAACGTTTTCTCATTGCTCTTCTACTGGAACGAATTTGAGGCAAACTAAGAGAATGCGATTTTCTAATTCCAGTGGATTTAGTGACATGCATCACAGAACTGTGGTGAAGTTCTTCGCAAATCCTACACGATTCATCAGTGGTGGTGTTCACCACCCTTAGTATTATTTGTGTTCAATGGATTGTGTTCACCAGGCCTAATATTTGTGTTCAATGGATTGTGTTCACCAGGCCTAATATTATTAAACTTTGTGTTCAATGGATTGTGTTCACCAGGCCTAATATTATTTGTGTCTAATGGATTGTGTTCACCAGGCCTAATATTAATAAACTCTGTGTTCAATGGATTGTGTTCACCAGGCCTAACATTATTAAACTTTGTGTTCAATGGAGCTCCTGAAGAGCGCTTAATTTCCGTAATTTTTAGAAGAAGACAAACGCTTTCTTATCTCGAGTCAGAAAATACAAGACTTTGTCTCTCAGAATTATCGATTAACAAACATGTACTAATTTCTGATGAATATTCCAAGTTACTTAAAAACAATTTTACTGTACATTTTACAATTTGTTATTTGGAACTAGCATGGAGAATTTAAGAATCATTGTATGTATCATGTATACGCAAGTGAAATAGTTTCTTTTTCTTAATCTATTAATTCCACAGACAACTGGTTTGCATAGAGTAGTCATCACGTCTGGTTCACTCGCGGAAATTTCCAGGGGAAACATCCAACAGATCGTATGAGATGAAATAGAATGGAAATTTTTGAGCCAAACTGAATTCCTAATACTTTATTTTATCTGTGAACTTCAATTACTTTCAGTATGCGCTTTTAACTTAATAAGTATAATATAAGAGTACTATATATTGGTATGGTTTCCGTAGTGTAGTGGTTATCACGTGCGCCTCACACGCGCAAGGTCCCCGGTTCGATCCCGGGCGGAAACATTTTTTAATTCCTTTGATGCATGTAATTCCTGTCCACATGTTACGAAATTTAATGATTATACGTGAGTGAAAAGATTATACTCACAGGAATATGGATAAGGTTTAGAATTTGTTGATACTAAAATACTTACACTGAAACAAATATTTAGAAAAGAGTGGGGCATGGATGATAATTTTCTATTCGCTCGTAAATTGAAAGATGTTTAGTAGGCATAGACGTGTTGCAGATAGAAGTAGTATACAGCAGTAGCGGCACAGAAAGTATATAGAGAAAGCGTACCACCTACACACTGTGATGCTCACATCACAGACCTGTACGAATAGGCCGCAGTAGACATACATACAAGACGAAATGAAACAAGTAATTTGACCACTTCAAAAAATACAGGGTGGCCCGTTAGTGAGGTACCTTTTTAAAATTATAGTAGCTATAAAACTAAAAATGGTAAAGATATTTGGTTAATTCAAAATGAAAGAAGAATTTTCAAAGTTTAATATAAATTTATAAATGAAACAATAAAATACGTTTAACTATGGAATATAATATCTTTTAAATGACATCAATTATTAGTTAAACAACGGTGTGCTCTTTCAACGCTGCTGTTCATTACTTTCCTTAATGTCTCTGGTGAAATGTTGATCTCTTGAATGATGTTTAGTTTCAATTGCTGTAAAGTATCAGGCATTTCAATATGAATATTTTCCTTTAAGTATCCCCAGAGAAATAAATCGGGAGCACTTAGATCTGGAGATCCAGGCGGCCACGGTATATCACCAAAACGAGAAATTATTCTGTTTGGAAAAATTGCTCTTAACATTTGCATTGTTTCTTCGGCTGTGTGTGCTGTAGTTCCATCTTGTTGGAAAAAGGTAATCTCTGTGTTATTATCTCCAATTTCAAGTATCAAATATTCTTGAATCATCTATCTATACAGGTTTCTATTAACACAAATTGTATCACCATTAGCATCTTCAAAAAAATGTGGTCCAATGATCCTCGGAGACGTGATGCCACACCATACTGTTACTTTAGCTGAGTGAAGTGGACGTTCATGAATTTCTTTTGGAATTTTTGAAGCCCAGAATCTGCAATTTTGCTGATTAACAAAACCATTGAGGTGAAAATGTGCCTCATCAGTCATTATTAAATTCCTTACAAAGTTTTCATTTTCTGCAAGCTTCAGAAATCTATTCGCAAAATCTAATCGCTTTTGGTTGTCCGTAGGATGGAGTTCTCAAGTTAATTGAATTTTATATGGATGATACTTTAGATCAGTGTTTCCCAAACTTTTTTGGGACTAACGCTTTTTTGGACGCTCTGAAAACAAATAAACATTAAAAGTGAACATAAAATCTACCTACAAACATGCCTACGTTCTATCAATGAAACAATGTTTTTGGTTGTGAAATCTTGAAAAATAAAATAATACTACAATAATGTCTAATGAAAACAATTAAATAATATGACCAACAAATTCACACTAGTTCACTAAAAAAATAGGAACTGTACAATGTTTATTCATGCAAACCGGTCAACGAGAACAGATTGTACTTTGAATGACTTGACAATGATATTTGAACAACTGATGCAGCTGAGCATCAACGCCCCCTTATGTGCATTCAACATAAGGACATGAGACATAGGTACTCAACACCCCCTTGTGTCTTGGTAACGTCCACAAGGGGCGTGGCTCACTTTAGGAATCACTGCTTTAGATCTTTTACCAAAATACGTTGCAGTGTGGTACGTGACATTCTCAGTTGAATTGAACGTTTCCTAGTTGACGTTTTGGGGCGATCAGCAACACTCGTTGCAACAAGCTGAATTGAAGCACCAGTTCGTATGGTCCGTGGCCTGCCACAACGTTGTCTGTCTGCTGTTGTCCCAGTTTCTTTGAATTTCAATACCAGTTTTTTATGCACTTCTTCGAAGGACTTTCAATACCATCAATATTCCTGTAATTCCTCCGAACTGTAGTAACCGAACAATTACATCGGAAGTAAAGTTCCACTATTTTTGCTCGTTGTTCCATTGCGTAACGATT
Source organism: Trinorchestia longiramus (assembly GCA_006783055.1). Lineage (NCBI taxonomy): Eukaryota > Metazoa > Arthropoda > Malacostraca > Amphipoda > Talitridae > Trinorchestia > Trinorchestia longiramus. The sequence continues at coordinate 119,881 of VCRD01000667.1, read as the reverse complement.
CAGTTTGAGGGGTTGATTTTATGAATTTTTTGGGCAATATGTTGATTGTCGGTAGACTTGATACGCTGGTAGAAAACTTTGAAATTTCCTCATTCATTCTGTATTAACAAAATCTCTTTACCATTTGTAGTTTTATAGCTATAATAGTTTTAAAAATGTAACTTATATATGGGCCACCCTGTATAAATCACTATTAAAATTGTCCCTGTCACATGGCCTACAAGTCTGAAATGACCTATACAAATGCATAGCTTTTAATCTTCTGTATGGAAACTAAAGTTTTTGAGAAAATTTTTACTTCAGATGTTTAAGAATGTTTGCTGTTTCAAATCATGGATTTGTCACTGGTGTTGTAATTGTAAATGCATTTTAATTTCATTTTTTTGTCAGCGACTATACAATAATGATACTTATACCGTACATAATTTAAACTGACAAACATTACAATGCGTCAAATTAATTTCCTCCAACATGTATCATTAATTCTGAGTAGAAAAGAAGCTACGCACACGTACAGGCCATTTAAGTCTCACGAGTGCTATAATGGGGACGAATTTTCATAATTTTTTGAGAGGGATTTATGAAATATTTCATTGGCAACGACAGTAACGCTACTTGCTGCTCAATTTCTTACACGGCTGATGCAGTAAAGCTAGCTCCAGTGATCACATAATGTGCGGGTATTTGCGCTCATAATTATGTGTTTAAGTTGAAAGAAACTTGTCCTTTAAGTGGGTCCTATAAACATGTACTTGTTCTTTAACAAGTTCCCTGCGTATAGGTATTTAAGTGTTATTCCCTGTTAACACTGTTGGTACACAGGTGCACCAATACGCAGGGAACGTGTTAAACATGTCCTTTAAGTACGCCCTATAAACATGTACAGCAACACAGTAGCGTATGCTGTGCACTGCTTTTCAAAATGTCCATTTCTGCGCATGTTAGATGAGACTGGAAGTTCTTACTATACTTCAGATCTTAAGGGTTTTTTATGTGTTTAACTTGAGTGTTAAATACGTAGTTGATTTCTCAATCGTCGACAGCTTCGACCACATTAAAGCTGGTCGATTATAAAACAAACTTTGCATTTTTCGCTGAAGAACATTCTAAAGCATAAATTCTTTATTTTTAGCATGAGATTTTTTAACGTTTATGTATCAGGTTGCTCGGAAAGTTCGTGCCGATTTTTAGTAGTTCATCTTTCGACTTATTAAGAACGTGATTGAGTTTGGAAAGTAAAATTACTACAGTTATGGTAAAACTACACCTCCATTTAGAGCACACCTGATGCTTTTCTATTTCCATAGGGGAAAAATCCATCACAAGCAACCGAAGAAATATACGAGCTTACAGTGATGAGCGTTTGGCTGATCCATCAGGCTAATGCCAGACCACACGTTTCTTTCGAAACCTGTCAAAAATTGCTGCAGCTTGGCTGGGATGTGTAATCCCACCTTCCATATTCACCAGATGTTGCTCCTTCGGATGATCATTTATTTCGGTCTTAGCAGAGTAGTCTTAATGGTAAAAGTTTCAATTTCTTGGATGACCTAAATGGATAATCTGATGAATTCTTTGGCATGAAACCACCTCAATTCTGTGATAAGAGTATTTTCTAGTCAAAAGAAAGATGGAAACGATTTGTGCGACAAAATTGTTCATATTTGGTTGATTAAAAATGTATTGGCTTATATATATTGAACTTTTTCTCTCCTTTAAAAATTGGCACGAACTTTCCGGGCAACCCAATAGTTTTAATTCACAGTGCATAGCTATAGCTGCTGCTTCAGTATTTCTGACTCAATGTCAGTGATAGGATGAGACATTTATATTCAGTACGTATTCTAAGACCATCAGGATGGCTGTGTATTGTAAATACAATTTTGAAGTCTTTTGGACGTTGGTTGACATCAGGTGCAACCTTTCATCATGGGGCCATTTAGCAACAGTGAAATTGACCTCGTGAAAGGAGAGAATTCAGGTTCGTGGTATGGAGAATAAAACTAAACTATGCATTTGATCAGTTTTGGTATCACCACTGCAACAATGGACATGAGCTATTAATCGTGTTCGTTGAGCCAGAAACAATACGTCGATGGTAATGAAAAAATGTAAGCAATAGAAAGAAACAAGCGCTGTGTCTCTTGATAAGACTTTGTGCAAGAGATAATGGTGGACTGAATGTCCAGTTGGCGAAACGTTTTGTTTCACAAGAACACAGATTTGTGCTGTCGTCGTTTGTGCTGAGAGTTGTGTTCAATACTTGCAGCTGCCACTGAGATTACCGCTTGCCACTTCTAGCTGCCACTGAGGTTACCGCTTGCCACTTCTGGCTGCCACCAAGATCCCCACTTGCCACTTTAGACTCACACCGAAATTCCCCCTTATCACCCTTCACTGTAGCCGAGATCAGCTTTCAACATTTCTGATACCATAAAGATTCCTCCTTTGCATTTCCGACTGTGGGTGAAATTTCTGCTACCCTAGTTGGAGCATATAACTTACTTAACTTCTCTATTTTGACGTTGAATTTTGCCAATAACTTTCTCTGAGCGCTCTGTCGTCACCCGTCCATTATTTCCAACAGCATGTCACGAGTCCAAAGCCTCAGAACGAGTTTGACGGTCCCAACTGTGACTGGTGAATTGCACGGTATCTTGTCAGTTCTTGCCATGAATCTAATAGGCCTTACATCTACTGCCAGTTTCCAGGGACAAAAGTAGCGATCTTTTAACGTAAACTTGCTGCCAGTACTTCCCGACTGGTTTCAAAATCTTTGCTCTGTACGGCATGGGACTTGGGTATCAACCTAAGAATGGGCTAAACGGCTCGTTTCTATTGCCTTATTCTATTCTAATTCCTTGAGAGTTATTACTACACGGAACAACTATTCCGAGCATATATATGGACAGTTTGGTTAGAAATGAACGCAATCTTCTACGATATGTTGAGTATAATGCTTCACGTGAGCTCTTATTAACGATATACATACATTCACTCGCCGAGCTGCGAGTTACCTGGAATTTTACATGGAAATATTGTAAGCGGCTCTGCTTACAATATTTCCTGGTAAAATTCATTATAATTCCTCGTTCACCCAGTAAAGTGCTGACGGAACTAATTTTGTTTATATTCTAGTGCATTAATTGCTTAAATTTTGTTGAAAGACATGTTTGTAGATGAAATTATGTTTGCTCGTTTCGTTGAATTACCCCTTCATCTTAAACAACTATGAGTTTTTTCTTTGTGAATTTTAAATTGGAATTTTATGCGATAAAAATCCACTTCGAATTTTTATTTGAGAAATACTTGGGTTGAAATGTTTCCCTCATTAGCAAGGTTAAAATACTGCACTGTGTGTGAAATGTTTGTAATCCGATTTGCATTAGATTTTAATTAAACTTCAGGTTCTGCATTTTAATCCTGCATAAATTTTTAATTACAAGCGTTGTGCGTACATGTTGCACTGCATACACCAACATCCTTCTCACCTGTCCGCAACATCTCACATCTTCGTTCATCCACTGCATGTTCATACCATGAATTTAGTGTTCTCGTTCTCCAATGTTCATTCTGAAACAGTCTGAATCTTACGCTTTCTTTTATTAGGAGCTTTAAATTCTGCTGCTCCCAAAAGAGTCCTAATATGAAGCATTCTTCAACTTATCTTCCTGGAATAAAGAAAATTGCAAGGACAACCCATTGAGATCTATAAATATTTTCACGGCCTAAAGAATGTTAGCCTGGAAGGGCTTTTCGAGACGATGACATGTACTTTCATACCATGAGTATATAATCGTGAGCCATCTCATTGTGCACCACTGGTCATTTAATTTGTTCGTAAAACGACCCATATAACTGTGTACCACTTGCTTGTTACATAGTGTGTTCTCCGAGACATGTACTTTCTGTGTACCTTGTCATGTAACCATTGCCTACCGCAAATCATCTACTTATTATGTACCAGAAGTCATGTAATGGTTGTACATCGCGAGACGTGTAATACTTGTGTATAGCGAGTCGTATAATCATTGCATACCACGAGTCATATAACCATTGTGTACCTAGAGTCATATAACCTTTGTGTACCTAGAGTCATATAACCACCTACAGTCATATAACCATTGTGTACTTAGTCATATAACCATCGTGGACCCAGAGTCATATAACCATTGTGTACCCCGAGTCATATAACCATTGTGTACCCAGAGTCATATAACCATTGTGTACCCAGAGTCATATAACCATTGTGTACCTAGAGTCATATAACCATCGTGGACCCAGAGTCATATAACCATTGTATACCCTGAGTCATATAACCATTGTGTACCCAGAGTCATATGACCATTGTGTACCTAGAGTTATATAACTATTGTGTACCTAGAGTCATATGACCATTGTGTACCTAGAGTCATATAACCATTGTGTACCTAGAGTCATATAACCATTGTGTGCCTAGAGTCATATAATTATTGTAGAATGTGAGTCAGTTAATTATGTATTACGCAAAAATTTATGACAATGAGTATGATTGCTACCCCTCCTTCTCTCTTTCTTTACTCCTAGTGCCTGTGTGTGGTTGAGGTGCTCGTACGTGACTGAAATGACTGTAGGGATTTAGGTGCCTGTGTGTGATTGGGGCCTTAACTTTAGACGGCATGGGACTTGGATAGCAGCCCATGATTGGACCAAACTGCTCGTTGCTGTTGATACATTCCGTTCTATTCTACCCTATTATAATGATGTCAACCGATTCGAGAGACTAATACCAGGTACGTTCTACCATTTTCGCCAAGTGTCCAATTAATGTTCTGCGATATCCAGATCATTTTAATTTTAGTAAATATGATGTCTTTTTTCTAGTGTCATAGGGTTCTATGCACCGTCCAATTTGAACTGTTTATTATTATGGAGCGCATTTCATTATCGTCAAAAATATCTTTGGCTTCCTTTCTGTCAGTAGTTATGTCCATCGGAAGCTCAATTTTGACGGACAATCCTGAAACAGAAATCAGTGAACTTGCATTTCTTTTATTGACCGGCGTGACTGCTTCTTTTCTGTATAAATTCCATTGTAATATCGTGCAGGGCTAAGTAGTAAATCAATCAGAGGTTATCTTTACAGTTCGAAGCTCTCTCAATCTTTCTTCTTCCAGTAGGACGGATAGTCGACGGAGTGAGCCTGGGTTTCTATGGACGTCAACAAGCTGTGTCGACCGCTACAGAAACCTCCGAGTGTTCGTTACGACTAGCTATACTTCACGTTTATTAGGATAACCTTCCTCGCGTGAAAGGCTCACTTTATCAGCTCAATATTATCTTAGATACGAAATTAACAAGATAAGCTGTGAGTAAAGCCTTTCACTTTTCTTTTCTACAGCTCGCACGCGTTCAATGGAAGTCAGGACTACTGCAGACTTCACCACGCTCTCATGTAGCAGTCATCTCTGGGCACTTTACTTTCCATTCTGAGGGACACCAACTGGGAAATATTAAATAATTTCATGTTTAGAACTTAAGCATCTGCACTTGGTGCTGAGGCGACTTCTGCATCAGTTACAGTTTCTTAACTTTGTCACTGAATATTTCATGTCCCTTCGTTCACTTTATTGCATTAATTTTTGCTCAATCGTTTTGTTTGAATTGTAAATTTTGCTTTATTGCATTTATTTTTTGCTCCGGTTGGACCGAACTCTTATGAATACACAAAAAAATCAAAGTCAAATAGAGAGTGCGGCAGTATAACCACTCGTCGGAGTATAAAAACCAGCCCCTTTTCTTCTGAAAAAAATAACTTTTTTTAATGGTACATTTTAAACTTTATTTCAGAGAACGTGAACCATGAAAACTACTTCCGTCATGCTGAAGTACTTCGCTAAATTTTTATGATCCAGAAAATATGAACATTATTTTGTAACCTAAAATTAAAATTTCCGTAACAAAACCTTAAGAACTGTTGCTCAGTACACAAGTGTGTCGAAGAGATTTGCTTACCTGCCATTCTTCTACATTCTGAAGGTATATACTGGTCTTTCCTCGGTTACCTGGCAAGAAGATCGACTTACATAGACCGGAAATATTCTCATTGAACGCAGGTTCACCAAACTACAGTGCTTGCAGTTGAAGCTTTAAGATTCCGTATGACATATATGGCGGGAAACATCGTAGTTCAATAGAACTAATAACTCCAATCAATGTTTTCAACACGAATAATAACACGCAGTCGTAAGGATAGCTGCAATTTGTGCCCTAGTTGACCTGTTTTAAAGAATTTTGTTCTGCTCCCCATGAAAAAGTTTGCTCTGCAAAAATACTGGTTCAACACGGAGAAAATATTTTCGTGTGGAAGCGTAATTTTCGTTTGAAAATGTTTATGTTCCCTTAAAAATGAATTTAATTCGTTAGCGGGATTTAGGAACAGAGCAGTCTGCTGTACAATGGATGTCTAGTGAGAGTTTCAGCACCTATCATACATAGGGATGACCGTGGATCAGAAGGACTTCACAAAACTCATCTAATACAGGAGCTACTTTAGATCTTTGTTTGCTGTAAGGTTCAGATGTTCGTTTCCGTAAGTACAGTTCAAAATGAGAAAAAATTCAAGCATCAATATATTTACGCGTATCATATTTTTAAAACTGATTTTCTGAAAAATAGGGAACGTTCGTAGATGGGCTCTGCAAGTTTGAAGAGAATTATTTGAATATGAATACTAGGTTATGCTCCCAGTATGCAATATTGTAGAACCTTCACTGTCATGTGCTTCTTGTGTCCTACATAATCTCTTATAGCATATACATAGCATAACTTATGGTAGCATACGGCATAACCTCTTAGGGCATATACATAGCATAACTTCTGGTAGCATACGGCATAATCTCTTATGGCATATACATAGCATAGCTTATGGTAGCATACGGCATAACCTCTTATGGCATATACATAGCATAACTTCTGGTAGCATACGGCATAACCTCTTATGGCATATGACATAGCTTCTTATGACATATAGCATAGCTTCTTGTGGCATATGGCACAACATCTTATACCGTATAGCATGGCTTGTTGTGGCATACGGCATAAGCCATATAGCATTATGGTTCTACTGCTATAGGAAACACTGCTCTGCATGCCTGACGAATGCTACGTTGTCATCGCATCCATTGTCCAGGAGCCAGGCATTTAATTGATGCCTGGAAGCAATGTTTGATTTATTGAAAGTATAGAAAACATTCACTAAGTTGAAACTCGAATGCATCACAAAAATGTATTATTGTTGGGCTTTGGAAATTGAATTAAATGTTATTTCTAGAAAGTTATTGCTTGGTCGACTGGTGAGCGAGTCTGCTTGCGAGCGGAAAGACCCGGGTTCAAATCCCGCTGCCGACATGGTTGACGCGGCTAGAATTACGGCATGGGACTTGGGTAAAACAACCGAATAATTATCGAAGTAATTATCCGACCCAAGAATGGGCCAGAAGGTTCGTTCCTATAGCCTCATTCTATTCTATTCTATTCAGATAATCATCGAGCTGGATTTTCTGTTTAAAGTAATTTTAACTTTTTTCTGCCTCCTCCGAGGCTTCATGACCCCTCAAAAGTAAAACTTTGAAAAAATACTTCATTCCAAAACTTCTATGAAACTGACAAAAACATGAAATTTAGAGAATAAATTAGAAATCATTTTCAACATAAGGAACTATTGAAGACAAATATTTCGCGTTTATACTGTTTATTTTCAAATAAATAGCAAAAACTGGAAATGAAAGAACTTGCTCGGAAACAGCGTTTAATAAATGAGAAGCTCTTTACCTGTAGGAAGTAGAACCATTTTTGCCAAGTCAATGTGAAAAAATCACGTGAAGAAATAATTTAATTGAGCTTCAACCATTTTTGCCAAGTCAATGTAAGAAAATCATATGAAGAAATAATTTAATTGAGCTTCAACCATTTTTGCCAAGTCAATGTAAGAAAATCATGTGAAGAAATAATTTAATTTAGCTTGAAGTGCTAGCAGAATTCTTGACCTTGTAAGAGCTTACAGTTCAGGTGCAACCACGAAACTACGTGAGAAATAAATTATGCTGTAATGAACTCTGAAGAGTTGATCATTTGAAAGCTTAAATTTAAGTTGCATGCTGCGTGAAACAGCTCACCACTCTGTGTTCAGAAAATAGTGGTAGGATTATTTTACTGGAAAGAGGGTCAATTTTGATTCATGAAAGTGTACACACACTGCATAGATAAAGTAAAACCGTACCAGATTTCTGGAGTATGCACCCTTAAACATATTCCCTCTGGTCGGAAACAGTTGGCTTCAGTTAGAAAAACAATTTTACATTAATGTTTTCGAAAACATTCGGGAAATCAATTCTTCATTTTATTTATGTATTTTTCTAGTATAATGTTTAACGTTAACAGTAGAATGTATGATTTCATTTGTAGACTCTTCTTCTCTTTGCACCATCTGATTTCGACCAACATAAAAAGTTGTATGCACCAAGTGTTTCCGACCACAGGGAAGTACCTAGTATTTGAAATGAAGCTCACCTTGACGTACTTTTTCCTTGCAACTATAGAGCAATAACTTTGATGATTTGAGTGCAACTAAGAACGATAATTGTTTACATTATCGATCAATTTACAATTTAATATATATATATATATATATAGTTGCACCAATCAACGGTCAAATCATAATTTATTTACAAGTTTCTCGGTCTAACATATCATAAATTCAAACCAATAATAATTGGAAAAGTTTAGGTTTAAAAGCATAGTATATTTTAACCTATATTCCAGCACTTTGTCGTTACTTTTATAGAATAAATAAATTTTCTAACTAATTTTCTTATCTTTTTCAGATAAATTTCTTGATCATCTTTCCAGACGTAAAGTTGGACGTGTTGAATTGAAAGTTGTGCTAACATTCACATGGATTCTCATTCTGTATAGATGGGAAAGAAAAAGAAAACAGTGTTCGTTTACAGGTGACGTACTTTGGAAATTATTTAATGTGTTCCTGTTCAGACTGTTTTAACATAATAATAGTGATAATGAGACAGACAACTCATTTCGTGATAGTTAACTGACGTGTTATAAAAGGCTACGAAATGTAACAATGTTAGACATGACTGGCTCCTTATTGTAAACAGCTGTTGCGTAGAATGATGTTCTTCGGAATAGGTATTTTTACAAGCATGAGTTGAACTAACTGCGGATTTCCTATTCATGATCGCACAAACATGGCAGACCTCAACGACAGTTGGTCGGAAGAGAATCAATTGTTAACTAACTTCGATGAAACTTTCGTTTATGAGAGCCACATTCTTCCCAATCTAACATTAGATTTGTCTGAGTCCAACGCATCCTGGATTGAGTCGCACAACTGTACGTCTGGAGCGACATGCTGTTCCTTCCTTGGCTGTCGCTCCTCTCACCTGCAACTAACAATGACCGTAGCGAAGGCACTCGTATTGTCATGCATGGCCCTCCTCACCATCGCAGGCAACACGCTGGTCCTGCTAGCTGTCTTCATGTCCCGAAGTCTGAGATCTTCAACACATTACCTCATAGTTAACCTGGCCGTAGCAGATCTACTCCTTGGAACCGCTGTACTTCCGTTCAGCATCGTCCTGGAAGTTTCTGGATCTTGGATGTTTGGTCCAGTTTTCTGCGACGTGTGGGCGGCCGTGGATGTTCTTTGCTGCACTGCATCTATATGGTCTCTGTGCGTTATCTCTATAGACCGATACGTTGGGGTGACAAAACCCTTGGGATATAATACAATCATCACCAAACGCAGAGTAGGTGTACTTATGGCCGGAGTTTGGGCACTCAGCGTGGCTGTCTCTATAGTTCCTATGTTTGGTTGGCAAAAACCTACATCAGGCGATCCCTATGTCTGCACCGTCAACACCCAAACTGGATACGTTTTATTTTCAGTTGTAGTGTCTTTTTACTTGCCAGGATTTTGCATTGTCGTCCTGTACTGGCGAATATTCCGTACGGCCTGCAGGCAAAGTCGTTTCTTGGAAAGTGGTACCAAGACCACTGGAACGTCTGTCACACTTCGTATTCACAAAGGCTGTCCTCAGCGACAAGACTCGACAAAAATGACACTTAGGGTAAATAGAGGAGGGTCCCTACCCAGCAGTACTCATAACTTAGCTGTGTCAGGTTCACATCTGGAGAATATTAGACGATGTAGTGAAAACTACATTAGCCCCGCAGATTCGACCCTCAGAAGCGGCAAAAAGTCCGACCGTAAAGCATCATCTCAACTTGAGGTTCATAGCCGAGGACTGCAAGCTAACCACTGGCAGAAAAACAACCGGATGAGTAACTACCTTCAAATTGGTACACGATGGCCGAGCGGCAACACTTTGCACAGTTTCAACTTCCAGAGCGCGAGCACCAGCCGGTGTTCCAGTATCAGCTCAACAGATACACGCATTGGAACTGCCCACACTGGAAGGATGGCTAAGTTCCAGAGGCAGCAGAAGGCAGCCAAGACGCTAGGCATTGTGGTAGGAGTCTTCCTTCTGTGTTGGTTTCCATTCTTCTTCATCCTGCCTCTTGGTGAGTGCATAGTGATGAGTTTTCGCTGCAATTTGATATCTTTAGTATTGTGATGTTAAAGTTTTAGTTTAAAACATGCCTCGACATAATGTATGTTGGTACACTATAATATGTTCCAGTAAGATGCATGGGAGGTCTATGCTCCTGGTCGCAATGGAAACTCCCTTTGCAAAACTTTGCGTTCCTATTGTCAATTTATTTACTAGAGTTTTTCATTTTGTTACTTAATTATTGTCTATTGTTTCTAAAGAATGTTGAATTTTTATTGAGTACCCTTTGTAAGAGTTTTTTGCTGACTATGTCATGCAAACTTAACGTTTTTCAGTCAACACATTCATCTTTGTAACGAGATATTAATACGTGTATGCTATAAAAAATCATCGAATGTGAAACGTTTTTTCCAGTTTTATTTCCATCGTAGTGTATTTCTGTGGTTGCTTTTTGTACCTTCAATTTTGTATTATTATATGATGTACATCCTTCCAATACCTTTATGCTTGTAAAACATTCACTTTTTCTTCACTGAATGTAATATTTGTGAGTTTAACATCCATGTCACCAACCTGACCTTTTCGTTTCAGATACGCTCTGTTTAGCGTGCCAGGTACCAGATGCTGTGTTCGGAGCCTTCTTTTGGCTCGGTTACTTCAACTCATGCCTGAACCCCTTCATCTACGCGTGCACTTCAAAGCACTTCAAGCGAGCCTTCCAGCGTATTTTGTGCCGCAAGAAGTGGCACAAGAAACGGGCCCTCGCCAGTGCAGCCTCCTGTAGAAACAACTCCACGTGGTCCAAGCGTACTAGCACCGGCAACATCGCGCACAACGTCATGGCCTCCTCAAGCCACTCCAGCAACGACACCGCCATCAAGAGCGTCAGCACAAGTAATGTTCAACTGAACATGATCCCGTCCATTAATTTCCCAAGCCCGGATCACAGTTTCAGTGGCGGTAGAGCATGCAGTGTAATATTGAGATCTGCCCCAAACCTTAACAGCGTCGATAAATTGGACGATGTGAAGTGCTTTGCTTCGCACCAGCATCGATCCAGAGGTTCACATTCTTGCATTCCCGAGAGTGGTAGTGGTGATTCCTTCATGCGTTCTGACGAACTCCTCAATAAAAGTTCTCATCTCAAAATGGGCTACGACAAGGCAAATACTGATATTAATTCTCGCAGGAATTCGGACTTTTTTGATTGTCGGGAAGGTATAAACAAGAACTACGTGAACTTAGATGGTTGTCTGGGTGATGAAAGAGACCATTGCAATAATGGTAAGCATGCCAGAAAAGTAGGCTCCATGCATACGATGAATTGCATGAAGGGCATTGCCGAACTGGATGAAGATCACAGGCACTTAAGTTCCTCATATCCACCCAGTTTGAACGAGCACGTGTTTGCCAACTCTGGTCGATCTTCCATTGATTTTTCCGATATTCCCTTCGCTGATTCTAGTGATGATGAAGAAGCCCTTTTTTGCAGGACGGTGTCGAACACGATGGCTTCTGGATCTCTCGATTTTGTCGGGAGTTCCATCTATAATAGTAAAGATGTGAATTCCCCAGAGACGAACTTAGAGCAAAAGTTGCGTAGTGAATCATTGGCAAATTCTCAAGAATCAATTCCCGGGATGAGGCGGCCAGCGAAACTTATAGTCGAGACTCATGTTAGTAGAAATGGAAGTGTTGCTGGAGATTGTACCATGGAGTCCAAACAATTGAATGACATTAAAAATGATAGTAATACTTCCTACCAAATTTACTTTCAATACCGTGGTAACTCCTGACAATACTAGATAATGTATACATAATATTCATAAAACTTATAAATTTTTAATCGTGATCCAAGAATACAGTTCTGCATTTTCTCGTCATTGATGTACTTCCATAGTCGTAACTTTAACATCCAAATTATATCATTGTCAAAGGTGTTTTATCTTAAATCAGATGTACTCTGCATTAGCTTATGCTCAAGTCATGAAATTTTATTGAAATTATATGTGTATTTGAGGGTGCTGCTTTAACACTTGTGCTCGATGTTTGTATGACATGTAACTAAGCTACATATGTCATAAAAGTAACTGTGTTACTCATAGCTGCTTCATTATTTTACATGCCAAAAATTCTTCTATGTGTCTAGAAATAATTTGGGTCAATGTGATATGTGACATCCGTTTCTTATTCCCGCCTCTAATGTGGAAGGCCAATGAATTGACCATTCATTTTAAGAGCTTCTACAACTTTTTACGGTGTGATATCGACCTACAAAACAATCAAAATCCCACACCGTATGGAGTTCATTCAAGCGTATAGTTTACTCGAATATAGCTACTAAGTTACAATAATTAATGACCGCAACTTTTAAATTTTTTCCTGCGTGAAATAACGAACAGTTGTGAGACTTCATGAAGTCATGACGGGACATGCACAACTTGACCTGTACTCCCATGTATTAAATTCACAGCTCAGTTTTATTTCTACTTCGTTTACAAGTGTTGTAAGCTCACCGATGAACAGAATTGCGGGGATTTTTTTGAAAACTTAAATGGTAATTTTTCGCTATTTCAAACATTGTTGAATTGGGGTAAGTCTTTTCTCCTGCTTAAACTTGAATGACATTACATCCTGAGATACAATTGATCAGAACTGTGTCTCAGGATGCCTAGGCCTAGGATACTGGAACTGACAGATCCCTGGTATGGACGGTTCGAACCCCCACGCAGCTCTCAAATTCTCTCTGCTTATGACGCAGGGACTAGGCCTACTGACAGACTGACGGATTTAAACTGATTATTTCCTCAAACTTGCAGATCGTTAATACGTGTCCCTACGAGCCTCTACCTACACTTGCAAGGTCAACGGGAACAATTTCTGGAAGCATGATCGAAAGTTTTAAGATGTTAATTAAGAATTTGAAAACCATTGCAAGTATCTCTTATGTATACGTAATGAAATAAGGTTTCTTTCTTTCTTTTTTCTCACTTTCAGTACCTGTGGAGGCTTAGGTAGCAAATCAAATCATCTAACAACACGGAAAACTCGAAAATTTATTTCTACTATCCACCTTTCTAGTGGATGAAGTGGAAGAGAGTGTTTTTTAGCGTTTCTTAGAGACGGTGATCCTGAGGTGAATCTATTAATCCTTGGCTACACTCGGGGGTGAGTACGCTGATAGTGCTTATCCTCCTCACTTTACCTTAGGTAATCACTTCTTCTTAATGCTAACCCTGGCTAGTCATCGCAAAATTAGAAGAACTTGTTTACGCGAGGCTAATGTATGTATAATTTGACATTAATTAGGCCTCATATCTTGTATACTTTTTATTTTCTCTTCGAGAGGATCGACGTTCTAGATAAACAACTTTTTTGGTTTATTAACGACTATCATTTTTCTTTTTGCACTTGTTAATTGCGGGTGTTACTGAACTCAAAGGGATACTAAACTGATTATAAAGATTCCCCTATTCTTCGATTGCTTCTTACCACTCTAGTCGTTGACTTCAACCGAAGAAATGATGATGGGCTGTAGAGATAATTACATAATCAATCGATGGTCACTGATGGTATAATGATTACTTGCAGCACTGACAACACCTTAAATTTGGCACTTGTATTATACATCAGTATAGTGTTACAAATTAGGACCATCTGATGCCCCATTAGGTACAATTGGTAAATCATTGAGTACAAATAAATCAGTATTATTCGCCTGCCATGATTACCTTCTTACTCATACGTTACTTTTTAAATTTTCCTAATACTTAAAATTTATGTTAAGCATGATGTTTACATTGCTAACTTTTAAGTGATTGTGAGAGAAAACTTTTGTTATGCTGCCAAGGTGAATTATACATTCACCCTCATTGAAGATTGCTTTCTATTTTATATGTATTTTCAGAGCGTTAGGACTACTTATTTATTGATAATTCTGTGGGACTTTTTTAATGAAAATATTTTCCTATAATTGCATTAATGTAGGTTACCGTTAATCATGTTATTTATTACGTTATTTAACACAAACATGTCGTTAATGTTCATAATGATGAGAAAGTCTGAACTTCTCTGGAATTTTCCCATAATCAGCTCATCTAAATCTGGAATTACAAACAATGTGCAACCTCGTGTAAAATGTCCTGCATTAGATGTAAAGATTCTCGAAAATTATTTACGGAATTCACTCTTTGAAAGAACATTACTTGCAATAACCTTTATTGCTAAAGATTGATTCATTTATTGCAACACTGCAAGGTTGAACTTTATCTTGTATTCGTTCAAAGCTTCTTTGTGATAATGTACCATAACTTAGTGAAACTAGTTAGATTCTCCATGTCTATGACAACCGCACTAGTGGGCTGTCTAGAGTCAAATGAACAGTATTGATATGTCCTTTTTCTACGTGTGTCAATGTTAAACTTTAAATATTGGTGTATTTTCTATGAGTGTCATGTGAATCCCAAACTTTGCTTGTGAACCAGACAATTTGGGCTTGAAACTGAACTCCAGGGATAAAATTGTTGAAACCCGTGTTCAGATGTTTGCCTCCTATTGAGGGAGATTGTCTTTAACTTTGGGGCAACCAAGTGTTGGCAGCTTCTTCGGTTTATTGCATTCTGAAAGTTATAAAGTAGTTCGACGCTTGACTATTCGCAATCACCTATTTATGCCACAAAGTCTACCGGCTCTTGCTCGTATATATGTTCTACTTGTAGTACTTGATGTTCTTAAACCTACTCGTGCTTTTAAAAATGTGATTATAACACTCGTTGTTTTTGTTTGAAACTGTTTTCGTCTCTTAATTAGATGCAAGAGCGACTCTTCGAATCACAATTATAGCTAATCTGATAACGTGCAGTGGGTCTGTAAAGTCTCTTTAAATTTTAACAAATTTATTACGAAAGCAATTGATTGATAAGATAGCTCAATCAGATTTATTCTTTAAACCATTGGATATCAAAGTTTTTAATTAAATTACAATTGTGTGTTTCAGGCATCCTGTTGATGAAAATATTGGAGGCAGTTTCAACTTACATAGATCAATGAGGAAAGTAAATGCCGTGTTCGTTCCTGTCCACCGTGCCAAGGTTTACATTTGGATGTTTGGTTCACATTATTGCAAAGGCATTATAATTGATCAGAATTCTTTCTGTACACGGATTTTACGAACATAATTCAGCTGAGTGCAGAAACAGTGCAGAATTGCACACACTCAGTTTATGCTCCAATTTACAGCTCGAGCTCTCCACCGTGCACCAATCCGCCTGAACTTTAAATTCCCTTAGATTTACGACTTGATTAAGTTACACTTGCCATGCTCTGGTCGATCTCCTAAATTCCTCTATGCTTCTGTTGTCACAGTTACTCGAATTGAAATCGATCTTCTGTGGTATCATGGCTTATTGAAGCAAAATCGTATACGCTGATTCATTAAAAGTAAAAAAACTCAGTACGGAAGATATCCACTATCACGGCCGACAATTTGTGCATACCGCAACAAATTTAAAATGACAAGGTCAGTGATGAATAAAGGAAAGAGTAGGTGACCAAAAATATCTGAGAAAAGTATCTGTAGTGTAAGAACAGTTTTTTGCTTGTTCTCCGACGAAATTCATTCGTACTGCTACAAAACAGTAAAAGCTACCACGTTCAACAGTTCACAAGGCCCTACAAAAGAAGTTGTGATTGTATGAGTACAAAGTTCAACTCTTACAGGCACTCAAGCCAAATGATAGCCAAGGCACTCGAGCCAAATGACAACATTTATGTTGTTTGATCTCGTAATTTTTTAATGTTGCCATGCTCTTTTATGAAATGGAATTGTAGGGTCCTTCCGAAAAGATAACTTTAACACCAAAATTTTACAACTAAATCCTGGTTTTCTCAAGATAAACCTTCAGCATATTGAGCTCAATGGAGAGTTAACCCTTTACCGACAGTATTTTTTCATGAATAGAGAAATGCAACACAACAATGCACGGTTAATTGGCTGAAGAGACTGTCAGCAAAGTCTAAACAAACAGAACCATATTCTGTTTAGAGTTCTATAACTGTTAAGTCCAGTACTGGGTTAACAAGCGCTCGTTTCAAACGCACTCCTTTACAGAGGATTTCAGGGCTCATTTGGACAGTTAAATGTTAAATTTATGACCAACTGAATCACTGCTTCAGCCACTGAGAGAAATATCGGCGTTGTCATAGAGCACTTGTTAGCACGATAGCAGGAGCTCTACAAAGCTGTGTATCCTCTCACGTTCAGTCTTGAGGGCCCTCCAGTTAATTTCTTGGCGCGGCCATTCCTTTGTTCTTTAAATATTGAATTGGTGATTCCGAAGCTTCAGTCTCATTCTGTGCAAGAAGAATTCAACTGTGTCCCACTACGTCCTGAACAATATTTCCGGGCGAGCCATGTTAAAAAACGTGGAGGTCTTCGATTTTTAGCTTGATTATGCGACCTCAAGTGTAATGAAACTCAACAACTTGTTAGATTATGTTCTGCTCTGTTTTTCGAACAGCTAATCTCCTGATCTAGGGAAAGATTACAAGGTGTATTGTATTTTAGATTACAAGGTGTATTGTATTTTAGATTACAAGGTATACTGTATTTTGTACACAAATTAAAATTGACGTGTCTCTACACAAAGGGTGAAAAGTTAATTGAATCATAATTCACCTTTTTGATGTTTTTTATGCGTATTTCACATTGCACTGCGTATAGAAATAATTTCGTTGTTTAGTTCAAGGCAGACTAACGCCTGTACAATCATAGGTGTTTGTTTGCATGTGTAAAAGTGATAGAACTTGTCGCAGAACCAAATTAGAGAACACTAATTTTATTCCCTGAAAGCAAGAGTAGATTTCGTTGTTATGGACAAGTGAAGTGCTTATTATCAAGTTCTATAATAATGTTTCTCAAGAAAATCAGTGCGGTAGAGTCCGTTCACTGAGCTTTTAACTTTTTATTTATATCTCCTGCGTTTCCAGATTAAGATTTAAATTCACACAATCATGGTTTCGCGAGATCGACTTCAATTCGAACGGCTTCGATAACACAAGCATAGAGAACCCCAGGGGATAAACCTGAGCATCACAGATGTAATTTAATCAAGCCATAAATCTGAGGGCATTTTAAACTAAGGCGGATTGAAGCACGGCAGGGAACTCGAGCTGTTAACTGCGTCGTAAACTAAGCGGCAATGTAGAGTTGATTTTGACATCACCAAGTCTAATGTAATATGAAGGCAACTAAGATACGTTAGCTCAGTCCTTATACACAATGAATTTTGTCAAATTATTATGTTTTTGCTATAATGTAATTCCAGGTTACGAATCATTGGTGTCATTTGTGCACAGACTAACATCCAAATGTAAATTTTGGCCACAATAAAAAGCCGTTTACTTTCGTCATTGATCTTAGATCAAACTCTAGTAAACGAAGGAAAATTGTTTGAAAGATATGCCTTCACAATACTTGATGTGTAGGTGAATTGAGTTTGTTCTTGCCAGCGTGTTGTGGGAGTTCACGTCTTTGGTTATGACTAAAGTTGAATGTAGGGTAGTGAAGATTGTTATATTGTGCTCTGTGTTGTCAGCGACAACGCAATCTTGTATCGATAGTGAGCTCCCTTATCACACTTAACTCTAAAACTTGGGTTTGTATCCTTCTGCATCGCACTCAACTCTAAAACTTGATTTCTTGTGTTTTATTTGAACCATGTTCAAAAGGCTATATTTTCATAGATATTCAAATTATATTTTTCAGGGTTCGGTGAACAGGGTTTCATTCAAATGCATTTTGAGGACTCAGACTTAGAGCTTCTCGAGGCACAGGTAAATTTCCCGAGCTTCAACAGACGGATGTCCTGAGGGTGTCTGTTCTCGTCAACATGTTACGGTAAATCTCAGTTAATGCTCAGTTAACGCTGCTGAAATATGACTTGGGTTCTACAATCGCTGTAGTCAGGTTAGACTTTAAATTCTAGAAAGGATGAAAATTTTTCAAGTTGTGATCAGGTCATTTACTTCCACTTTCTTATTATTCACTGTTATTGTTTTCGTGTGTTTCACCTGGACTATTACTACTACCATCTTCCATCAAAACTCTTTGTTCTGATTCGCGTTTGGTTTTGCTCTAATTTAAATGGAATTTAGGTCACTTCCACGCCTGCCTCTTTAAAATTATTTTATTCATAAAGATTTTTCAACAACACAAGGTGCATCATTGTAAAGTTTATGTAAAGATGAATTTTATTTTGTAAAGATGAATTTTACCTCTAACTTTTCACCCGCCCTTCAACTATGCCTATGAACTGAACAAGACGAGACGGAGTGCAGAAGGATTGGAACTCCTCCAATCACGTCCATCACGATCAAGTTTTCTTTGTCGCAGGTACGCCATATCACAGATAGCTTTTTTTGTACATTAGGATGTATTATTAATGTGTTTATATGAAAGTCAGTTGAAATGAGCTATTAAATAGCTCATTAAAATTTCCAATTTCCATTGACATACTGAATGCTGCGTTCACGCAGCAGTACGAAAGGAAAGGCAAGGAACTTTATTATAATCAGTTATATATGAAATATACAATGTTTTTTATTCTTACTGTTGATGTTTTACGGCTAGTGAGCATACTTGTAGTGACAGTCGCCATTCTTCGTGTGACATAAGGAAGAGGCTCGTAGGGACACGTGCGATAATCTGGAAGTTTGAGGATATAATCGTTTAAAAAATGTTAACACGTTTGTTGCGATGCGACCCACCGGTGGGTCACTTAGGTTAGGTTCTGTAATTTTTTCAGATCCATCTAGTGACTATGCGTACAAAGTGAAGTTTTACACCAATCTGGCAATCGCAACAAACGTGTTAATATGCCTAGTTTCCTGCTTCACAAGCAGGGGGAAATTCGAATACTGCTTGTACACTCGAAGCAAGGACCAGGCAGAACAAGTCAGGCAGGTAACCCATCGACAACGCACAATACAGTAAATGAATTTTACGGAGGTTGTTAGAAAACTAAGGCAACTTATTTAGTGTGTGGTTGCCGCATGGCATATGCTAAAAACAAAATTCTCGAAAACTATGACGAATTAATATTTTAGCACTCGATAAATTATAGAAGTAGTAGTACATGATTATACGAGGGTCAATAATTATTTTTCCATTCTTAAAACGCAAGGGTAATTTGAATAACATTGTACGCTCAAGTGAGTCACTTGCATATTATTGGTTGTGTGGAAAGTGTTCAATTTATGCTTTTAAAGTTTCTCTAGTTTTCATGGAATGAGTCTGTTACAAAGTTGGGCATGCTTCATGCACAAAGTTCGAGTATTTTCTCGTCGGCTGCTCGCTATTAATTGTAAGAGCATTCATCAAGCTGCTGGACAACTATTTGCCTTGGTGTCTGAACCAACTCATGGAATTTCTAATCGTAGTTACTTTACTTGATCTCATGTTCATGTTTTTCTCTTCAATTACATTATATTTGGTGCGAAGTGAATATCATTCTCCTCTCCTTCGATTTGCATGTATTAATTCTTCCATTTTGTACCGTCCCTGCAGGACGTGATTGGCGTGTAATTTTTTACTTCTGTTTTTTCTCATTTGAACCTGTTGTGTGGTAGTTGATTTTATCTTGGATGCGAGCGACTTAAATATCTTTCTTGAGCTGATTGAATTTCCTTTGTAGCGACTTGGAGTTTCTGGGAATGTACGGCAAAGTGCTCGACAGGATAGTGATTGCTCAGGAAGAAAGCTCCCATGTAACATGCTCGAAAATTTGGCCTCATCTTGAATTCTTCCATTGTTGGAAAACAATGGTGAGTGCGTCCGGTGAATGTCACGAGAAAAGCTTGTAAAAGCTCGTGATCAGAAGTAAATCTATATGGCAGGTCTAAGTAGCGGCTTGACGGAGCTTTACAGCCGTGTTGTTATTATTTTAAGCATCATTTGAGAGCAAATCAATGTAATTTCGGTGTTCTAGCGATTAGAAAAGGAAACTTAATTTGGGTGGCATGACCAATTTAGATTTCTAGAGATTAAAAATTTCAATCGTTAGAGTGTTGATAGAAAGCTACTGGTATAAACGCTTGCATACTGGTGAGTGATTAACTAATTATGCTGAGTCGCCGGACCGCCCTTAAGCGGATTTTTATGATCTGCTTATCACAACGATTCTGCTGCAGCTAGCCTCTTATTGGTTATTGGTTACGAGAGCTCTCGGCTAATCCTTAATGGACGTGCTTTGAAAAAGTACTGAATTAGATAGGAAATTTATCCTACAATGATCGTGCTTCATTTGTTTTACAGTAGCAAGATCTTGTAACGTTTTCAATGTTTCGAGTTTTCTCAGGTTCTGCATGCCTGCGATACACTACAAATTCTTTCTTCAGAAGACAAAGAATGTAGGTGTTCCACGGTATGAAGAGGGAAAGAACAGTCTGATCTATTGCATCTTGAAGAAACAAAGAGAAAATGATCAGATGTACGGCCTAATGGAAGTGAGACTGGGAAGGTACGTGTACTACCAATAGATAGAGTTTTGATCGAATTCAGGCATGTCCCGTGCGAATACATTGGCCGCAACTCCCAAATTAGTTTGTACCATACATGGCGCACGGTGCGGTTAAAGTGTTAAGGGAATATATCAAAGGCTGTCTGCCACTTGAAAAAGCGGAGAAAATTTTCAAGTATCATTGATTGATATTAAGTAAAATTGTGTCATTAACTTGTGCTGCTCAACAGCTTTCCCTCAGAAATTTGGTACAGGTCATTCATAACGTTGGAGCGCATGATAGAAGTGGGAACCCATATGAGTAGGCCTACACGCTCCAACATGGCGCGTAGTGGACGACCTAATGTCCAAACAAACAAGCAAAAACGTACCCATCACTAAACGTCCACATGAACCTTTGTTAGAACACCATTGTTGAAAAAAAGAAAGGTACTGTATTCCATTCAGGTAGGGTAGTGTGGGGGCAAGTCGGACATGGGGGCGACCCGTACAGTCGCGATTGACAAAAAACAAATGGCGGTATGATGACGTCACGCACGCTGAGGATGAAGAAGATCCATCCAAACACTCCGCCATATTTGTTGACGGCGCTGCTC
>VCRD01000667.1:60974-97301 GCA_006783055.1 Trinorchestia longiramus | reverse complement strand
TTAGTTGCCTTCATATTACATTAGACTTGGTGATGTCAAAATCAACTCTACATTGCCGCTTAGTTTACGTCGCAGTTAACAGCTCGAGTTCCCTGCCGTGCTTCAATCCGCCTTAGTTTAAAATGCCCTCAGATTTATGGCTTGATTAAATTACATCCATGATGCTCAGGTTTATCCCCTGGGTTTCTTTATGCTTGTGTTATCGAAGCCGTTCGAATTGAAGTCGATCTCGCGAACCCATAATTGTGTCAATTTAAATCCTAATATGGAAACGCAGGAGATATAAATAAAAAGTTAAAAGCTCAGTGAACGGACTCTACCGCACTGATTTTCTTGAGAAGCATCATTATAGAACTTGATAATAAGCACTTCACTTGTCCTCCATAACAACGAAATCCACTCTTGTTTTCAGGGAATAAAATTAGTGTTCTCTAATTTGGTTCTGCGACAAGTTCTATCACTTTTACACATGCAAACAAACACCTATGATTGTACAGGCGTTAGTCTGCCTTGAACTAAACAACGAAATTATTTCTATCCGCAGTGCAATGTGAAATACGCATAAGAAACATCAAAAAGGTGAATTGTGATTCAATTGACCTTTCACCCTTTGTGTAGAGACACGTCAATTTAAATTTGTGAATAAAATACAATACACTTTGTAATCTTTCCCTAGATCAGGAGAGTATCTGTTCAAAAAAACAGAGCACAACATAATCTAACAAGGTGTTGAGTTTCATTACACTTGTCGCATAATCAAGCTAAAAGTCGAAGATCTCCAAGTTTTTTAACATGGCTCGCCCGGAAATATTGTTCAGGACGTAGAGGGACACAGTTGCATTCTTCTTGCACAGAATGAGACTGAAGCTTCGGAATCACCAATTCAATATTTAAAGAACAAAGGAATGGCCGCGCCAAGAAATTTACTGGAGGGCCCTCAAGACTGAACGTCAGAGGATACACGGCTTTGTAGAGCTCCTGCTATCGTGCTAACAAGTGCTCTATTACAACGCCGATATTTCTCTCAGTGGCTGAAGCAGTGATTCAGTTGATCATAAATTTAACATTTAACTGTCCAAATGAGCCCTGAAATCCTCTGTAAAGGAGTGCGTTTGAAACGAGCGCTTGTTAACCCAGTACTGGACTTAACAGTTATAGAACTCTAAACAGAATATGGTTCTGTTTGTTTAGACTTTGCTGACAGTATCTTCAGCCAATTAACCGTGCATTGTTGTGTTGCATTTCTCTATTCATGAAAAAATACTGTCGGTAAAGGGTTAACTCCACATTGAGCTCAATATGCTGAAGGTTTATCTTGAGAAAACCAGGATTTAGTTGTAATATTTTGGTGTTAAAGTTATCTTTTCGGAAGGACCCTACAATTCCATTTCATAAAAGAGCATGGCAACATTAAAAAATTACGAGATCAAACAACATAAAATGTTGTCATTTGGCTCGAGTGCCTTGGCTATCATTTGGCTCGAGTGCCTGTAAGAGTTGTACTTTGTACTCTTACAATCACAACTTCTTTTGTAGGGCCTTGTGAACTGTTGAACGTGGTAGCTTTTACTGTTTTGTAGCAGTACGAATGAATTTCGTCGGAGAACAAGCAAAAAACTGTTCTTACACTACAGATACTTTTCTCAGATATTTTTGGTCACCTACTCTTTCATTTAATCAACACTGACCTTGTCATTTTAAATTTGTTGCGGTATGCACAAATTGTCGGCCGTGATAGTGGATATCTTCCGTACTGAGTTTTTTTACTTTTAATGAATCAGCGTATACGATTTTGCTTCAATAAGCCATGATACCACAGAAGATCGATTTCAATTCGAGTGACTGTGACAACAGAAGCATAGAGGAATTTAGGAGATCGACCTGAGCATGGCAAGTGTAACTTAATCAAGTCGTAAATCTAAGGGAATTTAAAGTTCAGGCGGATTGGTGCACGGTGGAGAGCTCGAGCTGTAAATTGCGGCATAAACTGAGTGTGCGCAATTCTGCACTGTTTCTGCACACAGCTGAATTATGTTCGTAAAATCCGTGTACAGAAAGAATTCTGATCAATAATAATGCCTTTGCAATAATGTGATCCAAACATCCAAATGTAAACCTTGGCACGGTGGACAGGTACGAACACGGCATTTACTTTCCTCGTTGATCTATGTAAGTTGAAACAGCCTCCAATATTTTCATCAACAGGATGCCTGAAACACACAATTGTAATTTAATTAAAAACTTTGATATCCAATGGTTTAAAGAATAAATCTGATTGAGTTATCTTATCAATCAATTGCTTTCGTAATAAATTTGTTAAAATGTAAAGAGACTTTACAGACCCACTGCACGTTATCAGATTATGTAGCTATAATTGTGATTCGAAGAGTCGCTCTTGCATCTAATTAAGAGATGAAAACAGTTTCAAACAAAAACAACGAGTATCATAATCACATTTTTAAAAGCACGAGTAGGTTTAAGAACATCAAGTACTACAAGTAGAACATATATACGAGCAAGAGCCGGTAGACTTTGTGGCATAAATAGGTGATTGCGAATATTCAAGCGTCGAACTACTTTATAACTTTCAGAATGCAATAAACCGAAGAAGCTGCCAACACTTGGTTGCCCCAAAGTTAAAGACAATCTCCCTCAATAGGAGGCAAACATTTGAACACGGGTTTCAACAATTTTATCCCTGGAGTTCAGCTTCAAGCCCAAATTGTCTGGTTCACAAGCAAAGTTTGGGATTCACATGACACTCATAGAAAATACACCAATATTTAAAGTTTAATATTGACACACGTAGAAAAAGGACATATCAATACTGTTCATTTGACTCTAGACAGCCCACAAGTAAGCGGTTGTCAGAGACATGGAGAATCTTACTAGTTTCACTAAGTTATGGTACATTATCACAAAGAAGCTTTGAACGAATACAAGATAAAGTTCAACCTTGCAGTGTTGCAATAAATGAATCAATCTTTAGAAATAAAGGTTATTGCAAGTAATGTTCTTTCAAAGAGTGAATTCCGTAAATAATTTTCGAGAATCTTTACATCTAATGCAGGACATTTTACACGAGGTTGCACATTGTTTGTAATTCCAGATTTAGATGAGCTGATTATGGGAAAATTCCAGAGAAGTTCAGACTTTCTTATCATTATGAACATTAACGACATGTTTGAGTTAAATAACGTAATAAATAACATGATTAACGGTAACCTACATTAATGCAATTATAAGAAAATATTTTCATTAAAAAAGTCCTACAGAATTATCAATAAATAAGTAGTCCTAACACATAAAATAGAAAACAATCTTCAATGAGGGTGAATGTATAATTCACCTTGGCAGCATAACAAAAGTTTTCTCTCACAATCACTTAAAAATTAGCAAAGTAAACATCACGCTTAACATAAATTTTAAGTATTAGGAAAATTTAAAAAGTAACGTATGAGTAAGAAGGTAATCATGACAGGCGAATAATACTGATTTATTTGTACTCAATGATTTACCAATTGTACCTAATGGGGTACCAGATAGTCCTAATTTCTAACACTATACTGATGTATAATACAAGTGCCAAATTTAAGAAGGTGTTGTCAGTGCTGCAAGTAATCATTATACCATTAGTGACCATCGATTGATTATGTAATTATCTTTACAGCCCATCATCATTTCTTCGGTTGAAGTCAACGACTAGAGTGGTAAGAAGCAATCGAAGAATAGGGGAATCTTTATAATCAGTTTAGTATCCCTTTAGGTTCAGTAACATCCGCAATTAACAAGTGTAAAAAGAAAAAAGATAGTCGTTAATAAACCGAAAAAGTTGTTTATCTAGAACGTCGATCCTCTCGAAGAGAAAATAAAAAGTATACAAGATACATATGAGGCCTAATTAATGTCAAATTAAACATACATTAGCCTCGCGTAAACAAGTTCTTCTAATTTTGCGATGACTAGCCAGGGTTAGCATTAAGAAGAAGTGATTACCTAAGGTAAAGTGAGGAGGATAAGCACTATCAGCGTACTCACCCCCGAGTTTAGCCAAGGATTAATAGATCCACCTCGGGATTACCAAGTCTCTAATAAACGCTAAAAAACACTCTCTTCCACTTCATCCACTAGAAAGGTGGATAGTAGAAATAAATTTTCGAGTTTTCCGTGTTGTTAGATGATTTGATTTGCTACCTAAGCCTCCACAGGTACTGAAAGTGAGAAAAAAAAAGAAACCTTATTTCATTCACGTATACATAAGAGATACTTGCAATGGTTTTCAAATTCTTAATTAACATCTTAAAACTTTCGATCATGCTTCCAGGAATTGTTCCCGTTGACCTTGCGACTTGAGGTAGAGGCTCGTAGGGACACGTATTAATGATCTGCAAGTTTGAGGAAATAATCAGTTTAAATCCGTCAGTCTGTCAGTAGGCCTAGTCCCTGCGTCATAAGCAGAGAGAATTTGAGAGCTGCGTAGGGGTTCGAACCGTCCATACCAGGGATCTGTCAGTTCCAGTACCCTAGGTCTAGGCATCCTGAGACACAGTTCTGATCAATTGTGTCTCAGGATGTAATGTCATTCAAGTTTAAGCAGGAGAAAAGACTTACCCCAATTCAACAATGTTTGAAATAGCGAAAAATTACTATTTAACTTTTCAAAAAAATCCCCCGCAATTCTGTTCATCGGTGAGCTTACAACACTTGTAAAAGAAGTAGAAATAAAACTGAGCTGTGAATTTAATACATGGGAGTACAGGTCAAGTTGTGCATGTCCCGTCATGACTTCATGAAGTCACACAACTGTTCGTTATTTCACGCAGGAAAAAATTTCAAAGTTGCCGTCATTAATTATTGTAACTAAGTAGCTATATTCTAGTAAACTATACGCTTGAATGAACTCCATACGGTGTGGGATTTTGATTGTTTTGTAGGTCGATATCACACCGTAAAAAGTTGTAGAAGCTCTTAAAATGAATGGTCAATTCACTGGCCTTCCACATTAGAGGCGGGAATAAGAAACGTATGTCACATATCACATTGACCCAAATTATTTCTAGACACATAGAAGAATTTTTGGCATGTAAAATAATGAAGCAGCTATGAGTAACACAGTTACTTTTATGACATAGCTTAGTTACATGTCATACAAACATCGAGCACAAGTGTTAAAGCAGCACCTTCAAATACACATATAATTTCAATAAAATTTCATGACTTGAGCATAAGCTAATGCAGAGTACATCTGATTTAAGATAAAACACCTTTGACAATGATATAATTTGGATGTTAAAGTTACGACTATGGAAGTACATCAATGACGAGAAAATGCAGAACTGTATTCTTGGATCACGATTAAAGATTTATAAGTTTTATGAATATTATGTATACATTATCTAGTATTGTCAGGAGTTACCACGGTATTGAAAGTAAATTTGGTAGGAAGTATTACTATCATTTTTAATGTCATTCAATTGTTTGGACNGTACGAAATACCTTTTTTTTAAGAAATTTAAAAAAAATACTATCTTAACTAGGAAAGCCACTTGGGTGGATGCCATAGTTAACAGAATATTTGAAGTTGATTTTGTACCCATTGCAGTTGCTCTGACATCGAAACCTGAATTTTGGCAAATATAATGCCACTAGAAGTACGACTTGCCCCCACATCACCCTATACATGAAATATACGATGGGTTTTCAATTCGTAGTGCTAACCCCATAAGACTACTAATCATGTTTCCAGCGACTGTTGTCGTCAACCTTGGGAGTTAAAGTCCCAAGGGAAAAGTTTTTTGGGGAAGTTTTATTTTTTCAATTAGAATTTTGTGTCTATTGTTCTAAAAGCTATCGTGGTATTTTAACTCTCATCCGTTGTGGTGAACTCTGTTTAATGCAATTGAATTACTAAATTTCTGACACAGTGAGAACATACCTTTACCAATGAATGAAGGAACGTACCAATGAAGGTCACGTAAATGCAATACGTACGCGTAGTTAGGCATTGTTTGTGTTAACATTTTTTGTTCTAAAAGTTGCGTGAGGAAGGAAAAAAATATATAATCTCAGTTTGTACTACAAGATCTTTAGGAATTAATTCTCATCATACTGAGGGCTACTGCAAAAACTTGCAGTAACTCCCTGCGCAGCTATGGTTTTTAAAATTTTGTAAAGACTGCAACTGTTAGAAAATGTTCCTGCCTACCTGTGCTGTTCAATCCTCTTTTCTCCTTCAATGTCCTGCGTACAAATTATTTTTGATTGTACTCGGTGTGATACTAATTTTTTCCTTTAGTTATCAACACTATTTCTTAGCTTATGAGCAGCATATTGTAAGGCATACCGTAGCAAAATAACGAGGTATTTAATTTATTTTAGGTATTTCTAGGTTTACCATATAAATCATTCCACTCATAACTCATTTTGCTTTTTTTTAAATTATTTTATTCACTTTTACTTGTTAGTATTCTAATCTCGAATATAAATAGAGCCTACGATATGTTTTGGGACTACGTGTACAAATTTCCCAAACTTCAAAAATTGCGACAAAGAAGAACAAGATGATAGGCTATCTGGTATCTCCCATGATCAGCATCAGAGTAGGCCTAACTCCTGTGGAGTGACGTGTGTGATCCGGCTAGTGGGCCGCGTGTCACTATATCTACTGGAAGCGTAGTTTGAGCTTGGAAAATACAATCCCAGTATATAATTGTAAATTAATATCTTTAATCTACTCAAATTGTAAGCATTTTATATCTTAATTTTTATTAATGTTGCCTTGTATCATGTTTTTTGAGGCAAAGCGTCACTTGGATACTTTTTTGTCTTTTTAACTACACGAAACTGAAGTTTCGGAACATGCTATTGTGGTACGATTATTACTTAGAATCTGCAAACTAAATTGAACTTTGTTTTTGATCCATATTTGAGTAGATGATTAAAGCTAAATTAAGATGTTGCATTTTGCAAAAATACCATAAACAAGGTTTTAATAAGTGCCACAAAAAGTGGGCAAAGTGAAAGTTCCTGTACAATAATTTATTAGGTAGATATTAATGTGTTCTTGGCTTTATTTTGTGTAGCTACTAAATCAAGCTCAACTGTAAAATTCGTTACCATAGAAAACTGACTTTTCAGCTGGTAGTATTTTTGCCTTTGAGGCACAGAGTACCTCAATTGTTTGACACTTTTTTAATTATTTTTCATAATTTTGTCGCTACTACATCAGAGAAGGAAGGTTAATTTTGAGTTACATATATGTGATTAAGGTCATGTATAAATTTTATTGTTTCTTTGTATTTGTTCTGATGAGTTCTATTTTATTCCATTAATTCTATTTATCTATGGGTTTTTATAATATGTTACTCTCATTTATTTTGTTGTACTACATCTATAATGAAGCTTAATTTTTCAGAAAATTACTTAAGAAAATCCACAGTGTTAACCCACTGGCAGGTCACATGTTGAATGAGGATGGGATATGACACAAGAGCTGTAGCCAGAAATTAAGAGGATAAAACTCTGCATTCAAGAGTAGCAGAAGTTCAAAGGCTGAGTTTTTCTGTGTGGTTGTTGGCTCTGTGTCAGTCACAGGTGTTCAAACTACAAAATTTAAGCTGCAAGCAGAAATCCCATTGGGCACAATTTGTATGACAAAACACTATGTGGGTTATTACAGGAAGGTTGATTTCAGTACAAAATATGGCAAAGCAACTCACCTATGAAAAAGTATTTATTCTTTTAATGCTGATCTTTAAATTTGTACAGAATAAAACCTTTGAAATTTTGACCACATTCAATTTAGTTCTGGTGAACCAATGCTAAGTAACATTTGGAAGATCTTGTATGCTCTCTTATTAAGAAAAATATCTTGAGTTTGGAGTCATTTCTTGAATAATTGGTTACAACTTAAAAGTATTTTTCTACTGTGTGTTGGACTGTTATAACAATGCTTTGGAATTATGATGTATGCAGTAGGATGAAAATCTCCTTAAAAATGTTTTATATTTGATTGAGATGTCAAGGAGCAGGGAAGTACATTTCAAATTACATAGATTTGGAGTTTGACTGAGGTATTTTAGTATGATGCTAGTCATCTTGATTGCTTTTATTTTCAAACTATATTACCTCTTACTTGCTTGTTTAAAACTGAAGCTTTGTGTGTCAAATACTTAATATCTCACAAGTTATTTTAATTTAACTATATTTTGCATTTATGTGCACATAAGCTTTTTTATCCATGTAACCCAAATGTTTTTTATTCATATGCATTCAGACATTTATATTTTTTATTTTAGAATGCTTGGTATTTCAGGAAATGTCTAAAGCAAAGAAGATATCCCCTTCAAAATGGCCTCTGACCTGTGACACCTGCCATGGAAATCAAGTGATCAGGTCTCTTCTATGGTGTGAGGATGAACTGGAAGCAGCAATTTTTATGAAGGTGGGTAATTCTGACTGGAATTTTGTAGTAAAAATTAGCTTCCAAGTTATGGAAATGTTATCATTTTAGCTATATAGGACTGTTTCATTGTAAAAATAGATGTAATCTAATTTTTTCAATGAAGTAGTTAGAAGATAAAGTATTGAGAAAATGAGAATATCATTCATATTATAGAAAAAGAAATTAAAGCTGCAAATGTAGACATTTTCACTATGAATATTATTACATCAGTCACTTCTCATTGTAAATTAATAAAGTAATGAGCTTTGTACAAGAGAGTAATTTACATGAAACTATACTTTTGGTGAGTTCTGTATAGTAGCAAAGTTGCAGTAAATATATTTTGTTCATTATTTATTTTCCATGAAGCAATGCTTAACTTTTTAATTACCAAAAATATATGCCCTTCTGAACAAGTGCATTGGAATGAAAGCCAGCATGTTTTCACTACAGTGCATCAATATGGAGCTCATATATCTTAATATGGTTCTGCTTGTGTAGAGGCTGTTGGTCCATCAATAAATAGCTTCTTGTTGTATTGCATTTATCATTTTGGTGGCCATAATGTTTTTCTCTGTTAATGTTTTTTCTCTCCATGTTGTATGGTTAGCAATATGAATACATGTGATTCGATTGCAGCATGTTGTTAATTATGCAGCACTTCATAGAAGCTGTTATAAAAAGTTCTGTCTAGTTTAGGGAGGATGAGAGTATTTCTGAATTATGGACATGTCTTGCCATGGAAGTCTGTTATTTGGGAGATGTTCAGAGTTATTGATTTCTTGGTTTATGATCAGTGAATGTTGTGTGTGTTGATTGTCTGGAGGTTATTGGAGTGCACACTATTGTGCTACCTCAATAATTCAGGATCCATGTGATGATAAATGACCAATGCAAGACACAGGAATTTGACTAGCTTCAGTTACTGAGTGGCAAGCAAGCATTCCAAGCCTTGTTCTTCAGGTCAAAGTCCTTCCTCCAGACTCTTGAATCAAATACTTCAGGTTATGGCATTGTGTGATTGTTTCATTTTTAATCAGGAAGAAGATGAGAGATGGTCATTTTTAAGTAAATTTTTTATTTGTATAATTTTTATGAGAAAATTCAGCTTCAGAGCATCAAGTGGGTTCAAAGGCCATATAGATAAAATTTTCTCCAAAATATTCCTGTCAGATGCCAAACATTTTGGCATTCAATAGAATTGTGAAGACATTTAACCAAACAACTTCAGTTTGATCTCTGGTCAGATGAAAAATAGTTTGTTTTGCATCAGTTACCAAGTAAACAAATCTATGGATGCTGAGTCCCAATGAACCTGCACAGTGAGTCCAAGACGGTTCATAAAGAAGTTTTTTAGGTAGGGATGGTGGATAAGATGATCCTCTGTAGGGTTTGGTTTGAAGGATCCATTAACTGTGAATGACTTAGCAGCAAAAATGAGTTAGGATGTCAGCAAGATGACAAGCCACACCAAGAAAAGAGCAGACCTGTGCAGGGATCAGTTTGGAGAGCATTTTGAACATATGAACACAAATCTTCCATTGATGGTATCATTTGGGCCCTTGTTTTATTAAACTATAGTGATTATATACTTTTTATGAATCATTTTATATCAGTAACTGTAGATAATACTATAGGAGCTTCTGGCCACTTATTTTAATTTTAGTTTGGACACTGAACTTTAGTACAAAATAAAACCTTTTCTCATGTTGCTTCTATGTACCTCAGTAAATTGTTTTTCATATTCAATGTAAACTAATGGTGTAAACTTTTCTCCTTTTTTCAGCAAAGCTGTCACCAGTTTGCCACAGTCAAAAGTAAACATGGTGTAACAGCACTACATGTTGCTGCTGCAAAAGGCTGGAACAAGGTAAGTACACCACTTCTTTACTTATTTCTTATAATTATTACTGTTGAAAATAGTGTAAGTAAAAGTAATCCAATGTTCTCATTAATACATTAAATCTTTGAAAGTGTCAATTGTCCTGTTTATCTAAGTGAAAATGTTGATGATTTATCAGCAACTACTGGTGGGTGAATTTAACTTTTGCTTGTTCAAGGCTGAGTATTTAGTATTATTCAAAATTGACTTTAAAAACTTATCATTAAATTGGGTAAATTTTTGTGCATTAGCATAAATAAAACTTGATGGAGTAGCTCAGCTTAACTCAATGAATATTTATTCTCCATTGTATATTGCATGTAGTTGTCTTTTTCTTTCTTTCTTTCTTTCTTGCTTAAATTGTAATCTATGCCATCCCAATGTTGAATATTTTATCATCAAGTGCCACCTCAGCCACATGGATCCCTTGATGCTGAATGCTAGTTGTTGTGAGATGATAGAATTAGAATGTTGTAACTCATAATAATAGTCCAGTAAAGAAGTATCTATTTGAAGACTTTCATATAGTCAGGCTGAAACCAACTCCGAGCATGTTAACATGCAGGTAGCATACCTTCCAAAAATAGCAAGGTTCAATTGACTCGACTCCTCCCTTTTTGAGATGGACTACCATTAAAGTGAAAATACAATTTATGAAGCAAAGGATGGCTGGAAATCTTTTTTTGAATTTTTACATGAAGATCTGGCTATTTTCTAAATTAATTTTGCACAAGCTTGTCTGTTATTTACTCAGAAATTTATTACTGCTGGCAATGTTTGGTAGAGTTGTGGTATGCTCAATGAATATTTTTTTTGTAATTTTGAAGGGATTTGTTATTTTTTATCTTAGCTTCAAATTCAAATCTTTGTCTGTAAGAAGATGAATTTATTTAACACTAACTAAAAATATAAAGCAGTATGGATATTTCTGTTGCGTTACTTGGCAGTTTTATCTGGGTTGATTTTCACAAGGTTTGGGATCAATTAGATGCTTTGTTATATTATTTTTCAGTGACTTCTATAGTGTCAACTTTGGTTCAGGCATAATAAATCTTTTATCATGGGCTTAAGTAGTTCAGAACACAGTTCAGCATTCAGTAGTTAATGTACAAAGAATATTAGAAAAGATTGATATAAGTAATATTTAGTAGAGCTGGTTTTAAAAATTCAGCAATTAGTGCTCATTTTCAATGCTTACTGAGTACTATTTAAAACTGTAAGGTTAAAATGGAGACCTAGAATGGTGACATCAAGGCTGTGGCTTTCAATAAGCAGCACAACAGCATAGTGTGGTTGTCCTTGCATGCCTAAATTCAACAACAGTTGCATTGATATTCAATGGACCTGTCTTTGGACTCTGTTATTATGGGTATGCAAAGCTCATGTTACTGGGATAAAGATTTTAATTGAGACAAGGGCTAGAGGAAAGCTATCTGTGTTCCAGCAAGTTTCTAATTCTAGCCTCACAACATAAGTCATAAGAGTTTGTCTGTGAATATGTACAACTTCACCATCCTCATCATCTGACTTCTTGGCTTCCCAGACTACAATTCAATGAATTTTTATACATGTGAGGGCAGTTATAAAAACTAACTGTAGCACATGTAACAATACTGAGCTTATGGATGGTGTTCAGGTCATTTTAACACATATCCTGCAACAGCCACAATTGCAAGTTAATACAGTCTGAGAATTCTTTTGATTTCAATAATTTAAGTGCAACACTAGACATCACAGTGAGGGGGCATAATTGCATCACTAAAAATCAACAATTATGAAGTGGTAATTTGCATTTCATTCATGCAGAAAAATGTACATTTTATCTCCAAAATACACATTAGTGGGTCACATTACTGCAAATGAAAGCACAGTGGGACAAAGTGAGGGGTTGCATTGCAGGACATTATGGAGCAGGAAGCTTTTGAGGGTTTCCTGTATTGGCTGATGGAAGCAATAAGTGAAATTAAATTTGTAGGTGCAGAATTTCAGTGCATGGGGAATTTTGTGAACACATTTCTTAACAAAAAAATTTTGTCAGTAGGTCTAAAATTGTTAAATTTATTGCAAAAATTCTGAATTTAACATGTCAAACATATATTAAGATTCCTGGTCTTAATTGATGTATAGTTGTGCTTGCCTGTATATCTTTCTTTATTTTTTAGCTTCTTAAATTTTACATACTGTGATGTATTCATGTGTCTGGTGTGGACCTTGTGTATCCTGTATCTGTATACCTCCTCTAAATGAATACTATGCACTCTTGGATATTTATAATGCAAAGTTATCCAATACTGATTTCATGTCATTACTTGCCAGTAATTATTTTTACTGACAATGTCCTTTACTGCGGGGAGATGTGATTGTAGAGGCATGAATACTGTGAATTATCTAGTCCCTTTCTCTCAATTTGGAGAGATGGTGCTGTAGTAAATAAATGCCTACAATACATGTATGTAACCTATCGAATTTTTTCCTGTCTAAATCCTTAGGAGCGTTACAGAGAGATGGACCAAGCAAGCAACAAAAGGGTATCATTATATACAGGAATTATAATTAGACTATTATTCATGCTTTTTCATTGTGATATCATGCTTCGTTCTGTTCCAGATGTGTCGCTGGTTGCTCCGCAATGGGGCAGATGTTGATGCCATAGTCAAGTCAAGTTCTCTGACTCCTTTGAAATTGGCAGCTATGTTTGGAAACATTGAAATTGTAATTCTACTTTTCAAGGTATGTAACATAACTGACAAGGTGCAGTCATGACTTGTTTTATTAAAAATTTGAACCATTTGTTACATTTTAAGAAATTGTTGGTCATTTAGGCCTGTTTTGTAATTTGATAGGAAAAAGCCTGGCAAATGACTTGCAATCCAGTTAAAGTGCGGTGAGTGTACATGATAACTCTTGGTGATGAAATGAAGCTACCTTTTAAGAATTTTGAGCCTAAGATCTTCCAATTGTATAATAATTTCTGTTTGACCAGTGATATGATTTAAATTCTGTTGCCTCTGTTCAATTTTGGTAGTGAACTGGAAGAAAACGTGGATCTTAAAACTGAGTCTCTTTGTTCACCAATGATATGTCAACCCTTTACTTGAAGGAGGAATGATTGGTAAAAATGTTTTGGATACTTGTAAGAAACATTCATTTATGAAATTAAATTTCATTTAATTGTTTAATTTCTTTTTAATGATTTTTTTTAAATTTCAATAAATGTTTATTGGTTTTAAAATCTTATATATATATATATATATATATATATATATATATATATATATATATATATATATATATATATATATATATAATAGACAGTGTATCTCCATCTCTCTCTGTTTCTGTGTGTGTATGGTGTGTGTGTGTGTGTCCATCCCATTATTTCTTATCTGTTAATGAAAAAAAATGATTGAACTGAAATGAGAACAGGGATGCATGTATGCAGAACGAGTGTGCATTGTATTGTGGATACCAAAGGTGGCCCATATATGTAGTACTCATAAAAATTCCTTAATTTGAAATGACAAAATAAGGATCTATGAAATAAATACATTTTTCAGTTATTGGTGAATATGATACAGAATGGAAGTGCTGTATATATTCATGAAAAATATTCAGGTTCTTATAGTACCACAGGTAAAAGTGAAAAATAGATTTTGTTTCATAGATCATTCATCACTTTTAGACCCTGGAATTTGTATGAGTACTACGTAGATTTCTAGGCCATGTTATTGGTAGACAAGATACAGAATGGAAGTTCAGTATATTCTCTTAAAAAATATTCTTTTAAAAAATTTGTCATAAATCTTCGTTACATTAGTCTTTATAAT
Organism: Trinorchestia longiramus; assembly: GCA_006783055.1. Classification (NCBI taxonomy): domain Eukaryota; kingdom Metazoa; phylum Arthropoda; class Malacostraca; order Amphipoda; family Talitridae; genus Trinorchestia; species Trinorchestia longiramus. The sequence continues at coordinate 83,149 of VCRD01000667.1, read as the reverse complement.
AGTTTCAAATTAGTCAAATCTAAACTGTGTAATTTCCCTAAGGATTATCTAGTACATTATATTTGTGAATTTTTCTGATCTGGCATGTGAATATATAAAAAAATTTCCTTTGCCATGTTCTACTATGAATAATATAATAATATAACCAATGCAACTATTTTTTAAGCTTGTTGAAATTGGTTTTCCAGGCTGGTGGCAGCTGTAGAGAAACTTCAACATCAAGTCAGAACATCTTCAAATATCTGTATTACAACATCAATTCTCATCCGGGTGCTTATAATCTTCAATTCCCCTGTGCCTACAAATCAGAATTTGTTACATTTCTTTCACTAGCTCATCTTGAACAATGTAAGTAAGATTTTTTCATTTATTTTTGTATGTGGGAGTGTAGAATTAGTAAGAATTTTCTTATTTATTCATTGCTGACCAAGCTCATAGGCCAAACGGCTTGTTTCTATTGCCTTATTCTATTCAGAAGTATTTTGATCATGTATTCAGTTGACCAAAAAGCTCATCCGGTTTTCATTGATTCTGAGTTCCATTAAAAATGGAACCGACTTGTTTTGGCCAATTCACTACTACAGCAAACAATTGTTGTTCAAGATTCTAGTCATCAAGGCAGGTTTTTTTACTTGCACTACATTTTTTTTGAGTCATTTTGTTAATGCATCAACTTATGTTTCTGGGAGTGTTTAAAATTTCTTGTTAACCCTTGCTGTCCCATTGGCCGAGATATGAACCACCGTTCAACTATTATTTATAGCAAATTCTAAGGAAGTTAGTTATAAGCTGGGGTTAATGCCTTCTCTTGGTTTTGATTGATTTTCATTTACTTGAAGTTAATAAATTTTTTGAGTATTGATTAAAGGTTTTTTAATCAAATAAGTTCTTCAGAAGTGCAAGCTGAAAGGGCTCATCTTACTTTTTATGTAGTCTTGGTCTCAGATGCAATATCCAAGATCCTCTTGAAGTGCTGTTTTGTTCACATCTGTTGCCTGTGTGCTTCTTAGAGTGACTTCCCTCCTTGCAACCAGTACTGAAACTGTGTTATGGCATCAAATCTTGGCTTCAGTTCTTGTAGTGAGAGAAGCCATGCTTTTATATCTCTTTACTTCATCTCATGGAGGGATGGTCTATAACTTGATCTAATGTGCAAGTATGCTTGTTTCGTGTTTACTTTCTTACTTCATGCTTTTATTTCTTTCTTAAATAGGCTAAATTCTTCACTATATCAAATGGGCTGTGCTAACTAAAACTTGACATCTTTGTGCCATTGAACAGTGACTTAAATGTATAAATTTTTTAGTGTCACTGCTATGGCTGCCCTAATTAAATGGAAATAGTGATTCATATTGAATACTGTATCAAAAAAGTCGTGTGACTGAAATGAATTAAATACTGAAATGAATTAAAGTTTCTTGGGTCCGGTGCAACTTGAATGTGTATTAGGAGGTCATGGAAGTGAATCTGAGAGTAATTCTGATTGTGTGATACTCTACTCATGTGACTAGATATTTAGACTACCTCACTCGAGTTGTTGATGTGACGATTCTAATTATACAAGGCCTTTAAGAAAAATATTCCCTATTATTTGATACTTCACATTATAATTAACACTAAGTTAATTTTTGATGTGACTATTTTTCACAATAATGAAAATGATGAGTAAAAATTAGTAAAAACTTAAATATGGAAAAGCAAATGATGGAAGCATTTTTTGGGAAACCCTGTACATCACTCCTGCATCAAATCTTGAAGAACTTTGTCTAGTCTTGAGTGACTTTTATTCATTGACGTGATACTTGAAATATGTTACGGTATAAATGCATGCTCAAGTTTTGTAAGCCAAGGTATGTTAAGCAGCATGAGCTAAATTTTCTTTTTTACTGGTAGTATATACTATAAAGATAAGATATATCACTTTCATTCGTTATACAAATTCACTCCATGTTATGTCATATCTTCGCACACTTCTTTGAATTTTTTCTATTTTATGTAATTTAGTTTTACTTATTGTTGTTTAACTTATTCTACATTGTCGACTTCTTTATATTATTTATTCTGTTGGTTCAGGGACAGAGAAGCTTGTCTCAGCCCTTGCTCCTTAAAAAATTGAGCCGGCAGTTGCCTGCTTTCTAGAATTTCTAGTATGTTAATAACAGTCATTACATAAATTTCAGCAATTGAGCGGGTGGATATCCCTACGCCTAGGCGGCGTCTAAAATCAACTCCGACAACTATGAGCCAGCGCCAGCTGCGCCAAAAGTTTGTTCATTTTTACCCTGAGTCGTGGGGAGATACATCGCCTGACTGGGACGAAGAGGACAATGATGAGGTGGCTGTGTAGACTACAAGTTTTGTTGCATATATTTACTCCATCAAATGTTTTTCAGGTTTGTGATGGTGGGCTTCCTGGTGCAGTTAATTGAGTAGGTTTTGTTCTTTCATTAGTCGTTTCTATAATATTGATTCCATCACTAAAACTTTGTCAGGCCGACTGTTGTGTAGCAGTGTGTGCAGTAGGTATGGTAAGTACCCGAACATTCCAGTGCTGAAGGTATTAACGAAGAGATTACTTAAAGATATTGCAATTCTTGCTCAATGTGCCAATTGCCGTCCTCATCTGAGGGTAACTCCATGCCGTGTCTACTTGAAAGTACGTGGCTCCACATCCACATAATGGCTGTTATGCATCAGAAACTGAGTCCAGTAGTGGCTGGTTCAGAAGCATATGAATTTGCTTGTTGTCTAGCAAAGATAAAGAAGACCATTGGTCAGTTTTACAGATGTTCACTTGTTTCTTATGTATGCTGGTTCTTTGTCAATAATGATCCCAATTTTTTTGTTAGGAAGTAATCTTGAAATGGAATTTTCTATGATATGCAAAGAATCACGTGGTGTTACAGAAATTTGTCATAAAGTGTTGGGTGTTAACCAAAGATTCCTCAAATATTTTTTAGATTCTATTCTGCTTGATAGCATCAGAAAAATGACCTACTCTTGATTATCTCATTCGTCCCCTTCATAATTGGGTCATTTTCACTGTTTAGACTGATTTCATGTTATATTTATCGTATACACGTTCTAGTGCAAACCTGAAAAAATTGAATATTCTCTCTTGAATTTTGTTAGACTTGCTTAGAAAAGGAAAATTCAGTTCGTACTCAGCAATACTCCGTCACTACTGCCAATACAGACCTGAGGTGTTAGTTTATATGAAGTATGTGTAGCTTTATGGAGGAACAGTTTGCGTGTTCGAATTATCCAATGAATCAGTTCAGTCCGTGGTCAAATTTTAATGTACTTAGTTTCAAAATCGGGTAATTTCTGAACTAATTTAGAGTATGGCACTACCTTTCAAATTTCCATTTGAGAATTGCAGATGAAAAATGTTTTGATGTGTATACAAGTATAATTTTTGAACGAGGGGCTTTAATTTTAGTAAGCATTATTTTTCCAAGTGCTTTTTCTTTTATATAAAAATGTTTTTATTAATTTCCTGCTTTTTTTCCGAATAGCATTGTAGAGGTGACTCTTTGGGTGGGTTGGCGGTTGCAACTCTTGGTATTGCTACTAACACTAAACTACGCGTTAGCTGGCATCCTGTTGTGTATATCAAGCACAACATGTTTTAATGCTAGTCTTGCGACGTGTTGTGTATTTCAAGCATAACATGTTTTAATGCAATACATGTTTTAATGCTAGTCTTGCGACGTGTTGTGTATTTCAAGCATAACATGTTTTAATGCTAGTCTTGAGACGTGTTGTGTATTTCAAGCTTATAACATGTTTTAATGCTTGTCTTGTGACGTGTTGTGACAAATTAGCTAAACTCTTGCTTATATTATTAGGTTGTTACAAAAATAGTGGCCGATTTCAGAAGCATGTGTTGGCCTTCGAGCGGCCATTATTTTTGTAACAACCTAATATGTAACAGTGAGAATTTTTCTAGGTATATGGTTCTCGTACTCCTTTGCCTGAATACTCCATTGGCTCGAGGGACTCCTATGACTAAAGATAGTTTATTGTACTTTCAGAACCACATATATTCCAGAATTTCAAATATTCTTGATATCAATTCATCGAATAGAGAAAGATCCGAATGACAAAGGCTGGTTTCTTTGGTCTATGAACACCCTCTTAATATGGAGACATCGCATTTTCTGATCAGTCCCAACCTGTGAACGCTCCTGTTTAGTGTGAAGGGCATTATTCTAGGAGGTGATAACCCTATACAGCACGGAAAAAAGTACCAAGTGACTTGACAGTATTTTAAAGTTTTATCTATTTCTAGATGACCGCCCTCTTGAAACGTAAAACAGCTACGTATTGAGGGAACTAATGAACTACGGTGTAATCCCATTAGTTTTACAGTGCTGTGTTTTCTCAAAATCCTTTTTCTTGTTCTCTAGGAAATTCCAGGAATGGTAAACATCTGCGCAGTGCAAAAGAAGAAAAAGAAGAGCCTTTCAAATAATGGGTCTTTTGTCTACGTGTTTGGACTCAATCAGAACTATAACTTGGGACTGGTGAGTATGAATAGCTTCGTCCTAGTTGCATCTAAACATGGTGTGGTCTGGTTAGTAAAAAAGTGAGAGAGATTATCTAGTACTTGAAAAAAATCTGTTCAAGTCGACAATTTCGTAAAATTTTTATGGTAACCTGGCGTGTATTATTTCTGCGATGTATGAAGGCGCGTATACAATGAGAACTTCTATAAGGATTTTAATATTTTAAGGCTATTAATTTACTTGAACAGTCAAGTATTTGTAGTAAATCAAGTGTGAATTACCTGAATTAATATAATTGAGGGTGCGCTATCATTCTGTTACAGTAAAAAATGCTTGACACTAATACCTCTAATCGGCAGACTAAAAACAGCCGCTGTCCGTCATTGCTGATTGTCCGTAGTTACTGACGCGACTGCACATTACATTTAGGCAGTCCATCATAACTGATAATGACCTGGTGCCCTCGTCTTTTGTGGTTGGTGTGTGCCGGTGACTGAAGAGGATAATTCTCGAACCACACCGTCGTTCTCAGTCCATGTGCAGGGAGGGATATCCTGCAGCCGAGCTTTCTCGTGTCGTCGCTGGCTGTACTCGTTACTCAATTTCAAAATGGTACGCTGCTCTGTGACAGATGGAGCACCAGGCTTCGCAATCTAGAATAGAATAGAATGAGTCTATAGGAACGAACCTTCAGGCCCATTCTTGGGTCGGATAATTACTTCGATAATTATTCGGTTGTTTACCCAAGTCCCATGCCGTATTTCTAGCCGCGTCAACCATGTCGGCAGCGGGATTCGAACCCGGGTCTTTCCGCTCGCAAGCAGATTCGCTCACCAGTCGACCAAGCTGGTGATTCCAGTCGACCAAGCTGGTGATCTGTGTGGGGTTCAATGCTAAAACACGTGAGAAATGATCACCCATTGACAGCTTGTCGTTCATTGCTCGCTTTAGATAGTGCGAGTCTGGCGTTTTGATGACATGCATTATCAACAATTACGTTACAAAAGAAAGAGGAATAGTAGAATGGTGTACTTTTAATGAAGCGCATTATCCAGTCTGCTTTTGTAAAATACCTGTACATTGTGAATATACACTGCAGGGTGACCCCCCAAAAAAGTTGATCAAAATTTTGCGTAATTCTATACATCAGATTGATTTTAAACTGAAACATCTTACGCATGCAATTGATATTCTTGAGACCAATAATATTTAATAACCAAATTTCGTCACCTTTTTTGAGGTCGCCCTTTATAAAAAAGTAACTTCTGATTTTTTGGCGTGGCCGTTGTTTCTGTCCGTTGTTTCCAAAATTCATTGAAGTGGAGACAATTGAACCGAGAAAAATCTTTTTTGAAATGGTTGTATTTTTCAGGGCACAGATGACCGCCGTGACCGCCCCACACTGCTCGAGCGTTTCACCAGAGAGCAGTCTGTGACACAGGTGTGTCTCACCAAGTATCACTCGCTGTACCTCACCGTGTCTGGTACTGTGCGTGCCTGTGGTCATGGCGTAGGAGGCAGGTATGTGACCCAATCCTACCAGCTGCTCAGTATATTTTCTCTACAATACTAGTAGACCCACACGTGAAAATTAACGCGTTTTTTTTACTGAATTTGTTCGTTTGATTTGCCAGTGGACGCGGGCTTTGCGAAGTAGTTTCCACATTGAAGAATATGCCTTTGGTATCCACTATACGATGCTTACAATACATGTATACCCTACCGAATTTCCTCCTATCTAAATCCATAAGAGCGTCACAGAGAGACGAACCAAGCAAGCAAGCAACAAACTGTATTGTTATATAGTGGAATGATTCAAGATGGAGTTCAGTTCATAGTATGAAATTTACATCATATGGGATGTACAATTTCATTAACATACGTGAGAACACTTTTATTTACTCGATAATATTTGTTTCCCGCGCTCAATAAGATTTTTTGTTTGTCAGAAGTACGGTAGACGTGTATCAACCTGCTAATTCAACTGCTGGTACTGAGAAGAAGATAGTACTGGGTTGCCAGAATTTATTACGAAGGTACCGAACAAGGTACTTTTTCCTTTAAAATTATGGATTTGAGACATTTAGCCCGATGCTGATATAAATCAGTAGATTTTGGTACTATTGGCATGTTTGTGACATTTTCTCCTGATTTCCAAACATTCATTTCATTGTATGATTAAATCATCAAATGAATAGAGAGATCAACAATAATCATGAACGCAAACTTTTTTCTGTATCTTAAACAAGCTCAGCTTTGTTCTTCAGGCTCTGTTCAAACAAGTCCAAATTAAAAGTGACGTATCCTCCAGGCTGGGCATTGGAACAGAGGACACTTGTATGCGTCCAGAGCCCGTGAAGCTGCCCCCCGGCACCAAGGTTGTGATGATTGCTGCTGGTGTTGACCACTCCTTCTTCTTGACTACTGCCGGCGAGGTGGGTGAGAAGAGATGGACGGATATGTTGTTGGATTATTTCGGGGCAGGGATTGCTGAGACTTGTGGCAGGGATTTCTGAGACTTGTGGCTGAGATTGCTGAGACTTGTGGCAGGGATTGCTGAGACTTGTGGCAGGGATTGCTGAGGCTTGTGGTAGGGATTGCTGAGGCTTGTGGTAGGGATTGCTGAGACTTGTGGCAGGGATTGCTGAGACTTGTGGCCGGGGTTACTGAGGAAAAAGTACGATTGGAAGTATGGCGAGCTGTTGAACCAGTCGTGATGATGGCGCTATGCCAAACAATTGGAGACGTGCTTTGTGTCTATTGCACACGCGCCAGATAGTGGAGACGTGTGTCACTACATTGTACTCCGTGATTGCTGAAGCTTCTACAGTTCTGAAGACGTGTTGAGCTGCTAGCGTATTCCTCTCTGAGGATCATGCATAGGAGTGTTGTGCGACCGTGAGAATAACATTTAAGTTCGGCATGCAATCATTACCTAACTTACTTGAAAAAAAATGCTGAAAGCGATAAATAAAAACTTTTGCATTCAAATTGAAATGCTTTTTCATTCCTCTAGAGAATTAGTCTCTCCTGCCGTACACAGTGTATGATAGTTAAGGCGCCTAACCTTCAAAATAGAGCAGATTTTTTATTAATCGGAAGTTTGGAGGTAGATCTACAGTCTTGTTTGCTGCCATCAATGAGTATGGAAAACTAGGTACTGACATGGTCGTGTGTCACATACTGATATTTTTAGGTGCACACGTTTATCTGCCTCCTACTTCACTCGTCAGTGTGTAGCCAATGTGCTGAAATATCTCAACTGGTTTATTTTACTGCTCTTGACTTTGAGTATTTTTGAACCGAATATCCAAGTTGTTCATAGTACAATGCGTCTATGCATTGTCATTAATCCTTTAACGACCACATTCTTTCTCGAAAAGAGAAATGCAACACAACCACACGCTGCTCATGAGATGGTCATTCTGCCGGTAGCGTTGAAATGAGAAGAACTGTAACATGTTTTGAATGTTCTAAACGTGTTGCGTTCATAAACACTCTAGGTTTAGTTGTATCACACTTTTTAAAAGATATGTCTTTTTTCGTCGTCAACCCATTCACTAACTGCTATTTCTGAAAAGCGTTTCATTTGCATAATTTTTCTTTGTTTGATCTTAATGTAGTACATTTTTTGCTGATTTCGTACATTTTTTATTTTTTACGCATGAAATTATATCATAAAAATATTTTTTTCGGTGGAGACGTGTACTCACTCTCTTCAGGTTAAGGACAAAACACGTTCCCTGCGTATAGGTATTTAAGCAGTATTCCCTTGTTGCGGAATCTGTTCGTGTACCAAACGTAATGTGGCACACGAGTGTACCGTTACGCAACTGTGGAATGACACTTGGTACACGGATATACCAGTATGCAACTGTGGAATGACACTTGGTACACAGATATACCAGTACGCAACTGTGGACAGACACTGTTGGTACACGGGTATACTAGTACGCAGGGAACGTGTTGAAGACTTGACTCACTACTACAGGTGTACGGGTGCGGCCTCAACACGCACCACCAACTGGGGCTCAGCACTCGAGCGTCAGACAAGTTTGTCACACCCAGAAAGATTGCTGTCAGTTCTGCCGGAACGTGAGTCACAAGACTGAACAAAATGCTCTTTTGGGGGAGAAATGAGGGGTTTCCTACCACCGTTCACTCAATTAATTTGACTTCTTGAAGTAGTTTCAGCGTTAAAGGGACCAGGTGATGCGTGCATTAAATCAACATGTGTTACTCTAGCCCTCGCAATGTTTTGAGGTGGTAACGCAATAATTCAAAGTGTAAAGTAATACAGGTTTTAAGGATTGCCTATATTAGGAGATCATGAATTATCTTATAGTAGAACACATGTTTAATCATATGATGAAATTAAAATTTATTAGATTATTGTAACCCGTGACTTCCACATATTTTCAAGCCCAAATACGCTGATTCTGCAGTCGTGGGGTTGTAAATCGTTAATGACTGGTGAATATTTTTATGATATCAAAATACGCATTTCACTGTTCACTATTTAATTAGTTGGGGTACATGTTTCATTCTTGCTCTATTATAGTAGGTATATATGACTTGAATTTACGTTATGTTGCTTTCACTGTGTGTCGTCCTGCCAGTGCCTGTCCAGACCTCCCTTTCGTGGTGGGAGTCACGTCCAGCGACTTGCACTCGGTGTTGTGGACCAAGACTGACTTGTACACGTGGGGCACCAACGTGGGACAGCTCGGCCACGCGGACAACGTTGTTCACGCTCCACGTGCTGTCACCTGCTGCTCTGCCCTCAATTCAGGCGTTTATAAGGTAGACGGGCCAGTCTTTTATGCATGCAGTTATTTTGTTAACAAAACTGGCTGCATTTCTTCAAAAGTCTCGGTTGCCTTCCGTCGGGCGCAACTGATCTGACAGGCACAGTTACTTTAATTCTGCTAAGCACTTACAAACTTACACCTGATGGAAGGTTAAAATTAAAGCTTCAAACCCATGCTACATTCACTAGGCTCAAATTTGTTTCTGTATTCTCTACAGTTGCTTTTTGAAATTATTAAAATAAAGAGTAACTTTCGGGTTACAGAGTAATTCGTTCAGTTCTAGTCTCGACCACAGCAGAACATTCACCAGTTTTTGATAAAATATTGTGGTTGCGGAGGGAAATACTATAAAGTTACTTGAGCTGTAATTCATTAGCCCTCCCAAAGTAAATAAATACATCACGTTCAGACTGGGATGTGTGAAGCTTGATGGTATAATCCGTTACTTGTGAATATACGACGAAAGCGTCAGGTAATCAGGTCTTAAAATAATATGAAAAACATTATCCTTTATAAAACACTCGTATCACAATGAGGCAAAACTTGCATTGCTGTGAGAAGCAATGGCATGGTCTGTACGTTAAAGATTTAATTGATTTGACGTACTTCCATGTCTCGAATGAATCAAAATGTACACGTCCCTCGTGCAGGTGTGTGCAAATAACGTGTGCACGGTGGTTGCAACTGGTGACAACACAGTTATTGTGTTGCACTACAACAAGTACTCGGTCGTCGCCAGAAACTTTGACAAGGTTGATAAAATGCTGCTGAGCCTAAACTGCTTTGGTGGGGACCTCTGCAAAATCAAGACTCTTGTTTCTGCTTCAACAAATAGCCCATATCCATTGAGCCATGAAACTGAAAAGTTGTGTGAGGTTGTAAAAGAACCTTCGGAGGTCATCCCTAAACTCATGGAGGAAGAGCATTTTAGGGACAACATATTGAACGATGTATATGAAGACTTCCACTTTGCCACTGATGACTTGGTGGTCACTATGGTAACGACTGGAAATATCGTCTACGTGTGGTCTGACAAACACCGATTCTTACGGACTCTCACCCCTTTTCCCGCATTAGCAGGGGAAGAAACACCAATAATAGTTAACATCGTCGCTACTCCGTCGGATATTCTTGCCGTATCAGACATTGGAGAAGTTATCAAGCTGGAGTTAAGATCCAAACGTTACCGCACAAAGGACTTGACGTATCGTTATTTTCCTCTAGCATATTTGCAGCGCGCCAAAAAAATATTTTGTGATTCTAGAGGTCAGAATTTTGCTGTCTTGACTCATGGTTCATTTCCTAAGTTTGAAATCAAACAAACGGGCTGGGAATCATTAGTGTCAGACATGCAGTCTCTGTATAGGAACACGTCTGAAGACGAATCGATGTGTGACGTAGTTTTGCTGTGCGAAGGAGAACGCTTGCCCGTCCACAAAATGATCGTCGCTGCCAAGTCCTTGTACTTCCGAGAGTTGTTCGCGTCATCTATTACTGATGATAAAATATCATCTAAAAAAGACCACAGAGATGGACGAGATCAGAAAGATGCTGCTCCTAAAGTCCGCTGTGAATGTAGCTGCTGTTCTGAATCTTTTCAAGCACTTTCAGGCTTCAGTAGTTCTGATGCCATGAACCTGAACAAGAAGGAACAAAGTGAAGTGGATATTCAAAAAGCAGCTGAAATTTCTGCTGAGCTTCATGTGAGTTTCCAAGACAGCTCTAAGTGCTTCACAGATTTTGAGGCTCCTGCTTTACCCACCGTGGATGTTAACTTCATACCTTTGGATGTGTTGGAGGAACTCATCTATTTTTGCTACACCGGCCAATGTAAAATGGTACTGTATTCTGATTTTTATTTTAATTCATTTGCTCAACGAGACCGTAACTCTAATACCAAGTTCATCGGACCAGCAAGAGCTCTGAAAATCGCTGCCAGTCGCATTAAGGAAGATGAAGATTTTGAAGAGAGACTGTGTAAAAGACCTACTGAATGGGACTCCCAAGCCGCGGCCGAGTTTGAGAAGTATCTCGCGTGCGTATTGAAAGGTGTACGAGCCCTGAAAATTCAAGACTTCACAGAGAACTACAAGTTCCCTCCTGAACTCAGTCTGTAAGTCATGTTTTCTGTTAATAATCTGAGGGAATTGAAATTGTTAGTGGGAGGCTTGAATGCGGTAAAAACAAGAACATAAAACTGGCTTTATATTTTGGGTCTTATTTCGTCGAATAGGATGGAAACGAGATTTTTTGTTTGTGAGGAAAAAAAGATTATGATAAATATGAAAGGCGTATACGCTAGTATTCTTCCCAGTTCACTTACGTCGATGTTTTGCCATCAGTATTGTAATTCGAGTTTTATTTCTGCGATGCTGTCTCTGCGTTCATCGATAAGCCTACAATCGAATCATGGTAGATATTCAGTCAACGTATAGACTACTCAAACATTTTCACCACTAAGTACACTGAAGGGGAATAGTGCCACTGAAGCTTATTACTTCAATTCAATCATTCAATTTCAATTGAACACATTTAATCTACATAGTCAAAAGAAATTATCAACATATGTAACGATTACAACCACCCAACTAAATTGTTCTTGTTTTGAATTCGTTCAATTTGGATGTACATTAAAAAGAATACGAAGTGCAGTGCAGGCAGGCTTGAAGAATAGCTTGGTAATTATATGGAAACACTCCGTTTGCATCGTTATGATACACTGCGCATTTAAGGGTTAATGTTCATTAAATTCTTTAGGTTGCAGATGCACTGTCTTAACTACCATTTGTGCTGGAGTTACTTGCGGTATCATTCTGTGATCATCTCCCGGTATCACATGATGCAGGGACTCATGTACACTTATATTTGTGTCATAATTCCAACTTTATTTGTGCTCGTATTAGGATACTTGGACCACTTTTCACTCGGAAAGATATGAACTCTCAGTATTAGAATAGACTCGTCTACGCCCATGGTTGACATTAGATGAATTTGTATTCTGTTCGATTGCCAATGCGAGTAATAAAGAATTAGAATACAGAATGACCGAATGTTTGCTTAAATGGAGGTAATTCTGAAAAAGCCATGTCTTGAGGAATGTTGGCAGGGGCATTGAAGTGTTTGTTTTCGCGTAAAGTTTGTATGACTGTGATTTTCTTTACATTTGTGCATGGTGTTCAGACATGAGGTCTGAATGGCTGAGGGAAGTTCATTAGAAGTTTTAGATACGTTGATTTAGGAGATGCACACTTTGTTACTACAAATTTAAACCTGTGTTACAACCGTAAACCAAAGCCTTATCTTAATAGGGAGTTGAAAGAAAGTATAATGGTATTAATAGCAGCAGATATGGATGACCCTTTGGACGTTGAAAGCACCTTTTCTCGTTCGATCATTCATAACAGCTACAATATCTCAGTTCTGATACCTGTGCAGACAGCGGTCTCTGAGTATAGGCCTAGACGTGCAGTTTGTGGCTCCGGACGAATCGCTTGGTCCCAAAGCTCACCGCTTCATACTGAGCCTGCGCGTACCTTTCTTCAACGTCCTCTTCTCGGCGCGCTGGACTCAGGTATGAATTGTTCTAGTGTTCTGAGGTACGTCATGCTATATTACGACTGTTTGTGATGATTACATTCTGGAAGGTACATCATGCTACGTTGCGACTGTTCGTGATGATTACATTCTGGAAGGTACATCATGCTACGTTGCGACTGTTCGTGATGATTACATTCCGGAAGGTACATCATGTTATGTTGGGACAGTTAAGTCGTAATTTATTGTACACTCATATGACTACCCTGATCCGCACTCTGTTGTGAGAGTCTATGATGTGACTTTTATGCCACATTCTGGGCATATAATTATCAAATCGGATTAGTGTTTTAATTTCTTACCATTTGCCGGTTGTGTGCTCGTTCGTAGACACCTGAATTTTGTCGATTTCTCGCTTCTAGATATCAATTGCTACTTTCGATTTAGTGTGAAATATCTATGGTTCCTATAATTGACTTATTGTTCTGATGTGTTGGTATCGGTATTTTATTATAATGGCATTCGCATCCGTTGATTGCGATTATTTACAGGGACAAAAAGTACTCTGGGTCATTTTCAAGACTTCTGTATAGAAATTCGTCGAATAGCATAGCAGTAAATTCACTGTTGTTTATCTGTACTTGGATTGGCATCCATAGGTGTTAAAAGCAGACGAGAAGCATCTGCAATTTTAATACAGGTGCGTCGACTTGCATTTCATGATGGTTTTTCCTGGTAAAGTTGTAATTTTGTTATAGGTCTATCATTCTATATCTGCTTCTTTGGTGTTAATAATTCTTTACGACACGTAATGCTAGGGTGATGATTGCAATTCAGGCTCCACATCGATGAAGTGTGGTCTTCACTGCCTTTCCATCATATCAATGCAACCTAGTACTGTGTACTCAACATCTGTATCTGATGTGCGCCTTATACACTAACAGTGCTGTTTTTCTTCGGAAGTTTGGGTTTACTTTTTGCTTATTTAGTTGTTCTAGTATTTGAGGAGCCTATTTGCTGCTTAATCCAGTACAGTTTTGTTTTTCTTCAGATATGTAGGCAAACTTCTTGCTTGCTTAGGCTTCACGTAGTACATTCTCTAGGTCGTATAGTATGATACTTTTGAACTGATTCACTAAAGTGACACATTTGCTGCTCAGAAGTCGTACTCAGCTGAAGGCTTGCAGTTGGTACGCACTCCTCACTGCCAGAGCCCTGCCTTCTTGTTGTTGCTGCAGTTCTGCTATACGGGCTCCTTCTGCTGCTGCAACCTCACGTTGCCCCTCGTAAGTCATGCGAGTTTTGCTATTCATCCACCCTAAGTAACGTATTCAGCTAGGTAGTAACTCCTTTTTATGATAAAATTCAATGCAATACAATGTTTTTGTCAATGTAGAAAGTAACCACAATCTTATTTGTGGCTCAGAAATGTAGCTCGTTTAATGGAGTTCACTTATCACGATTCCTTTATGATCAACAGCCTTCACTTGACACTAACGAGCGTCGTTCGGTTGTCTTACTCACTAATTTCGGCTAACCCGTGCTGAGCCCTTTTGCCTCTGAAGTCATGCGTCCATTGAAATAAACCCAAACGTAGCATCACACGTATATGAAGACTTGGCTGCTCATGTGTCAGTTTGCTTCTTGATCTTATTCCTGAAAAGCGATTCCCGTCCTAAGTAGCAGACGACAGATTGTGATAGTGTAGTGATTGCTTCTCTCAGCAGGTAGTGAAACTCTTCTTCTTGATATAAAGTATATTAGAGGAGTTATTATACGAATCTCGGTATATAACTCAGGAGAACTCTAAGAAGACACTTAAAGTAAATTATAGAAAACTAGGAGGAACCTGACGGAGCTTCAACTTCCTATCGACTGCAGAATACTGATTGTTTACTCGCGAGGTGGAATGATCCGACCTCAATCTGTCATCTGCTTCTTAGGATGAGAATCTCTCGGGAACAAGATCAAGAAGCACTGGACACATGTACGTTACAAGGGCATAGCTCAATATACACTAACTTGATATGGACTTGATGAGTATATCTCTGGTCAGTGGGAGTTCCTTCGGACGTGTACGAGAGGCTGAGGCCCTTCACCATTTAAACAGTATTGGTCATTAGCAAACTTAGTTACAAGGTATTCAGGATTTTTACGCTTTTTTTAAAAGCGTTACGAAGCTTTGAGTTACTCATTGATCAAGTACACATTATGTTGAATTTTTATTTTCATTCTATTATTGAACTAGGAACCAATAACCGCAGTCTCGTCAGCTGTATCGGAAGGCGAAGAGGACAAAACAACGGTTGCATGCAAAGTGAACTTTTTAGGCTATCGTGTCACCCTATTCATAATTTTTTATTGCTTTGGCTGTTTCTTGTTCGTTAATAATTAACGATCCTCTAAAAGTGGGATAAATACGTTGACCACATTAACATGTTATTGACCTTTATGAGCATTAACATGTATTCGCTCCATAGTTTTCCTACTGGATAGTTTGTTAAAATTGAAAGGTCTCTGGTGCTTGAAGCTAGTTCACTCCACCAGGAAGAGAGGAGAGCAGGATTGTGCTATAAAGGATTACCTTGAGCATCTCCAATACATTTGTTTTACTTTTTTCCACTTCTCAATTGGGCTATGATTATCATCAGTCAAGTAGTTAACGTAATGATATAAGCTATATCCTAACATGCCTGCTGTTGATTCCAAGGCGAAGCCTGCTTTGTAATTCAGTTATGCAGGGATTCTCTTTAATTTTCCTCTTCTATTAGTTTTTTTATGTATTGTTCTAGATCTTCGTTGATTTCTGTGCGAAGTGATTTTTTTCTGAAAGCAGCTGATATTTATTGATCTAAGCTCTGGTCTCGAGTGCGTGTTTCCGAGTCCCGGGGTAGGATGCTAATTGGGGAACTAATACATTGTTTTTCAGTAGACCTGAATCTTATATAGCGAAAGTACACGTTATTATAGATGATCTCACGTAAAATTGTCCCGAGTTTCTTTCTGGCCTCGTCGGTGGAAGATAACGCCCGTTGGAAGCCATGGTTCACGAGCTGGCGCTACTGTAGTTAGACACGCTAAAGGTCAACTCCCATGTCTAATAATGAACTAGGGCATGATGTTCTTACATGGTTCCTGCAGTCAACGAGACAATGTTGAGCGAAATCTAGCAAGGGACTAGTTGCCTGAACGAACCATGAAGACACTTGCAACCATCATGTCCGGTCGATCGCCAAATTCATGAAGGGCCTCGAAGTTAAACAAGTTCAACGTGAGAGGCTGCTGAAACAAAGGGCCTCTTATCTTTCTTGATAACTCACTTAGACGTACTGTAGTCTTTTTGCTTTGGAATTATTTGCCTAACGGGCAAAGATATTTACTAACACATTAACGAGACCAAATGTGATCCATGAGCCACGGGTTCTAGCCTTTAGAGAAAATTACACTGGTAAATCTGCTCAAATGCAAGTATTCGTGTTTAGTTTGGATTTATTAGGAGGTATAATGTGCGTCAACGTATTTTTTGAGTATCTCGAGTAGAATAACCTGAAATTTCTTTATTCTTTGCTGAAGGCCTGGAAAAATTTGAGCTTTGCAGTGGTATTTAAATTCTGAAACCAAAGTCCCTTTGCACAGGAACTGGATCTTATATTAAAAATTTGGTAAAGTTTACATAAAAGCAATTGATATGTGTATAAAATACACATTTGTCTTTAAGATAGTTCTAGAACCTTAAAATCCAATAGCTTCAAGTGTGGAAAGATAAAAATAACAATACTGAGAAAGTGCATCAAATGATACAGAATCTTGGATGTTGACAACTGTAATGTGTGCATTCCTTATAAATATCATCATGCCGAGGATAATACAGAATTTTGGATGTAAACAACTGTTTTGTTTGAATTACTTATAAATTAGCATTTAGTTTGTTGGTTAAATACAACTGACGTGTTAAGAACTGGTTAGAGCAGGGGTCGGCAAAGTGGTCGATATCGACCCCTGGGGGTCGAGGGTTTATAACATTTCTCTATATTTTTGGTCATCTAAAATGTCAATAATGGTTTAATTTTTTTTTTCACCTATTTGTATGTGTGTGTACATGGAGGGGGTCGATGTAAATACAAATATACTATGAGAAGGGGTCCACGGGTAAAGAAGTTTGCCGACCCCTGGGTTAGAGCATTGGAGGCGTTCTTGAGTTTTCAGAAGAGACCATAACGTCATAGCTTACTGTTTCTGGCGGTGAGGCTGCAGACCCTTGTAGTCAGAATAGCGTAATTATCGATTGGATATTTCCAGTTACAGGACTTGATTGTGCTGGCAGACGAGCTACTCGTGACTGAGGCCCGCACGCTTGCAGAGAAGCACGCTGTCGAGTTCATAGACCGGCGTAACTTGATGTCTCTCTACCAGTTTTCTGTGAACTTCAACTGTCACTTCCTGCGCCAGCATATCCTCTTTTTTGCCTACTTTGACACTCCCTTCATGCTCGAGAACAGGTACGTGTTTACCTCGTGAAAGAGCAACAAATGTGTATAGAATAGAATAGAATGAGGCTATAGGAACGAACCTTCTGGTCCATTCTTGGGTCGGATAATTACTTCGATAATTATTCGGTTGTTTTACCCAAGTCCCATGCCGTATTACTAGCCGCGTCAACCATGTCGGCAGCGGGATTCGAACCCGGGTCTTTCCGCTCGCAAGCAGGTTCGCTCACCAGTCGACCAAGCCGGTGATAGCATCGGAGACCGCGCGGACTGGTTAGGCTAGGTCACTTTTTCATACTTATAAACTTCTATCAGTGCATAATTGGTAGTTACCTGGGTTATTGATGGGTTTGTGATGAATAATGTTAGCTAAAAAAAAAGTTGTAATCGATTTAGCTTTCTTGAAAAAGGGGCCTCGTAGGCTTGTTTTTTGTAGGGTCACAGACGCGTATCCGTACATTATTATGTGTTTAACATCGTGTATATGTATCTACCGTATTTATGTGGGCATTCTGAGTACTTTACACCAATTTCATTACGAAACATGTACGTGGAAAGGAGTACAAGGAAGAAGAGGCTTGTAGTTTTCTCACTTCCAAGATGCTGTTGTATTTCTGTTGAACACTAGGAGTTTACTCACTTACTTGAGTGATCGTGAAGAACGATACTGCAAGACTGTTCTTGAATCAATTTATGGTGGTAGACAAGTTGACGTGCTGGCTTTTTGTATCATTTAGCACTATACACCACTTGCAATGCATAAATTCTGACAGTAAGGCGACCTGGAATAGAGTGAGGAATTAATACCGTATTCAGTTTGTGTTAACTAATGAGAGTAAAGTATCTCTCACATGGATGGTGAGAGTGAGATAACTATTTAAGGTTTTTAAATTACTGCCATATATTTGCAGGTTGATGGAGAATTTGCGTGCTGAAGACTTGCAGCAGATTTCCCTCATGAACAAGCTAAGAGCACGAGACCGGATGTCAAATTCGTATTATCTCTCAGATCATAGCGCGTCTGTGGACCCCTGCCAACTAGCTTACTACCTGCCGGCGGAGTCTAGGGAATCTGGTCCATTGAGCAGAAATTTTTCTGTGTCTACTGTCAAAAATCAAAAAACAGAAAACCAAAGCACTGCCCTCGCTATCTATGGGACCTTGGAAATTAACAGAGACGTTTCTATTGAAGAAGATCCTATGCTTTACCTACGGTCTCAAAAGCCTGAAATTTACATCGAGCTTACGAAGCATTCAGAAGATATGTTGGTGGAATTGGAGTCTAAAGAATTTAAAACTCCAGGTACGTGTGGTTTTATAAAATTTTAACTCCATGCATTAAGAATTTTATGTCAAATTTTAGCACCAGACGTTTACTGAAAGAGACTGGTGCTGGCATGTGAGCTCGACTGTCTCACGCACAGTGTCGGACCGATTTTCGATTCGGTACTTCCTTTTGGTTTTTGCATTTGCTGACGAGTTGTCCTCGTACCTAGTGGACTTGACGGTCTCTGAGGAGTTTAGACCTACCTACCGCAAATAAATTCGTTCTGCCCTTAGATCCCGAACCTAAAAATTGACGTAGAAATATGTGAATTCAGTGAAGAAAGGAATTGTGCGAGAGAGGGCTCTAACAATCACGCCATCAGTAACGCTAATCTTTCAACACACTTAAAACACAGATGTCATCGTTGTGACTGAAATGTAGATCTTAATCATCGTGTAAAACTTCATAATTCTCGATAATTGGATCTCATTATGCGTCTTATTCTGAGAACTTTTCGGAATTGTTCAGCGCTTGAGCTGCAGTATTCAGATTTTGTTGGGAGTGACTCGTCCTACGTCTTCAGTGTCCAGTTCGCTCTATGTAACCCTTTCGATCCGGCTTTTTTATTTTATATATGTCCCAACAGGAGCGAAAGGGTTGATCTTAAAAAATCGTAAAATGAATACTTTAGTGCGGCCACCTACATATACCCTTCTTAGAAAATTCACTAATTTAGAATTCGTAATTGATAAGTGAAATGTTTTCACAAGTCCACGAGTTATAACGTCGTAATGAGTGGCCTGTAATCTGATAAAAACTCATCAATGTCGGGCTGCAGCCCGAATTTGGCATTGAAATAGATCTTATTTTCCCTATTTCCCTTTTTTCTTGTCAATTTTCTGTCTCATGCTTCTGGTTTAACTGTCATTCCCTTAGTGTCTACTGTAGTGTATTTGCTTCTGTTCCCGTTTTCTTCGCGTGATTTTTTCATGGACAGCAACACTTGTATTTTTAAACCTCCATTTCGAGGGTTCATTTCGTATTCTAGGATTAGGAGATCTGATAGAAGCAATAAACACCAAAAAACGTACTTGGCTGCTCTTACTGTGAAAGGGACTAGTCTCAAAAACTGCTCCATCTTTGGTGTTCATAATTTTTGCCAATGAATGTGTTTGTGTTGCGACGAAATCTTTTACATGTAGCTTTCGTGTTTTATAATTACCTAAAATGAGTAATTTACCTGACCATGCTGATGTTGCATTCAGCTCGCCTTCAATTGTTTTCCCTCTTTTTAAGAGAATCATGGAAGCTACCCACCGCAGATCAATTAACACGTGTAGCTGATTTGGTTCATTTTATTTTGCTAAGCCTAGTGTTCCAGTTCCATCTATTAATATTCTCGTGTTTTTTTAATTTCTTATTCTCGTGTTTTATTTTTTTGAGATGCTCACTCTATTTTTTTTGGAGCACTTGTTTCAATTAAAGTTTGGTTTTAGCTGCAAACATGGTCGTCCACTTTCTGTGCTAGACAATTTTTGATAGATAAAAAGTACCAATTTGAGTAAATTACCTCTAAATGTCGCATGATTGACTACGCTGGTCATTCATTCCAAAATTTACGGAAATCACGAGGTAGAACATCATGGATAAATCAACACGATTTCTTGATGTGTATTCTTGTATTCTATGTGTGGTATGTTGCTGCGCGTGCCCGTGAGTATAGCAGGGATTTAGACATGCTCCATCTGTTCCAGCCCAGTCCTTAAAGATTTGTGTTGCCCTGTACTCAGTGGCGTTTAGAGCGTGGTCTTGTTTCTAATTTCCCAGTTTCGTAACTCTTGACTCATTACCCACAATTAGGAGTCAATTAAAATGCGTCGCTTGGCCTCTTGTAGCAATTGTGATACCGTGCTTAGCTACTGAGTACAGACCTTTTTGTTTGCAATTATTTGTTTCAGAAAACGGTGTGTAATTCTCATTTTTGGGAAATCTTTTCGCTAAAAGTGGAGTTTATTTTTAGGATTGATTCTGTCGATCTCACTCAATGAGGAGATAGGTTCTTTGAAAGCCTTGGGACTGACCACAGGCTTTTGTTTTGTAACCCGACGTAAAACACCGAGGATTGGAGTGCTCCTGGCCCTAACTGGTCTTTCGTGCTGGAGATGGATATTTTAGTCCTTTTTACTTCTTAGTCTTTTTTTACTAGACAGGAAAGTCGAAATGGTTTCCAAGGGGAACTCTATATTTTTCCGCGAATAAATTGTGCAAGATTAATTACTGTCGTAAATAAGAATGAGAAATGCTTCTTTTCAAGTCTCGAAGAATAAAGTAAATTGAGAAAACATGGGGAAATGAGCGGTTATAAATTCTTAGGAAGTACCGTTCGCATTTACCTAAACCTGGCAGCTCCAGCTAACCACATTACTTTTGTTTCGCTTTCAGAAAGCGAAGTTCAGGTGCCAGAGTGCCCCTTCACCTACCACACGCATTCCATGCCACGGTTTTCGGGCGAAGATTCGATGTCTGAATCGGACAACGATCAGAACGAGTTACCAGAAAGAGGCAGCTGGATTCGGAGAAGCAGCGGAGCTGGTCACATGTTGTATAGACGACAGGATTTCTCCGAAGAGTTCAGTTTCGATGGTCTCATTGACAGGATGCACGACTCAGACGAAGGTAAGGGCGTTGTCTATCCGTTCATTAAATTATTCTCCAGTTTTAATTCAACACATATGTCACATTGATTGCCAAGTCAATTCTCTGTTAACGTGCTACCGACATCAATATTTTTAATGACTGATAATTAGATGACATGAAAATGAAAATTTTCTGAGAAATTTGTAAAAAATCTAAATTCGTTTGAAATAATTGGTCTTATCAGTTTCTCCATATAGACTATTAAATTACAAAATGAAAGGTGGACAGCACTAGTGGACTACTTGCATTTTTTTCCACGGGAAAAAATGCAAGTAGTCCACTAGTGCTGTCCACCCTTCATATAGTAAACTACTGGATCGTAATCGCCTCTGTCAGCGCTGTGTTAGCGACAGCACGGGAGTGGACTACTTGCATTTTTTCCCGTGGAAAATATATTATATTTACCACGGGAAAAAATGCAAGTAGTCCACTAGTGCTTTCCACCCTTCAAATGTAGTTTAATACGTAGGCTATGTTACACGAATATGTGTGACAACAACAAAAAGATATTGCACATCTGTGTGACATGGTAGACGAGGAATCATTTGTGTCATACATGAATGTGACGTGGCAGTCAAAGTGAAAGTCATTGAAATAACTTTAAAGAATAGAAATGGAAGTGAACAATAATTTAAATACTACAGGGTGTTAATAAAGTTTTTAAGAGTTTAAACGCAATGAAGAAGCAACACCATACAAAATTTTTCACCATTATTGAAAGAAATATATCAAAAACGATTGGAATGTGATGATTTTATTAAAGGTCAAAACCTGAATTCCACCTTCAAAATAGGATCCATTCAGATTAACGCAGATTTGAACCCGTCGGCTGGAGCTAGCAACGGTACGTAAATTTTTTTCCTTGTTC
>VCRD01000667.1:46072-57448 GCA_006783055.1 Trinorchestia longiramus | reverse complement strand
GAATGCTCTCAGATTGAAATTTATTCTGGGTGTATGATTCATTTTTAGTTCGTAATGGTTGATTCGAAAATGTGCGGTCTTAGAACTTTAGGGCAGAGTGGAATAGTAAATAACCCATCAATTTAGATACATTTACCCTTTTTTTACCGTTGAATCTTGTGCCTCAAAGGGTTAAGATAAGATTTGTGGGGACTTGAGAAAGTTTTCATGTGTTATGCAACGCGCTTTCTGTGTTAGTGAGGTTTTTCTTAACGTTTTCTCTCACGTTTGGAGAGGCCTATTAGTTCTGATAGTTCTCCTAAATGCACGTGATACCCACTAAGATTTTACACGCGCTTAGGTTTACAAGCACAGTTTTCTCAATTATGGCTGGGGTTGCATTACGCAATGATGATAAAATCAACACTGATTATGAACAGGCACATGTAAAATTGACTTGAAATGGGGCAGCCGACACATTTTTATGTGTTCATCCCCAATAAGTGAGACTCTCGCATCATATTTTCTTTAGCCGTCCTTTTTAATGGGGAAATGTTCAATGGGCATTCAAATATACTAAATATCTTGGTCGATGTGACATTAGCAAGAGACGGATTCTAAGCAACACTGGCTGGTTATATATTTTACAGTCTTGCCAGGTTGTAGTAGGATAAATTTGTTGTGAAGATGACTGAATTTTGTTGCCTTAATTCGAACCATGAAAGTTCCTATGGAAACATGTTTTGTAATCAGGTTGCTTCTGAATCGTTCGCTTCGAATATGGTCTTGTTAAATGGCTTTCAACTCAGAGAAGTAATATATTGGTTCTAACAATCATCAGTCCCAACTTACAATGGACCGATTCATCATAGCGCCGTTGAAAAAATGAAACCTTGAAAATATCTGTATTTACAACAGACTTTAATTAAGAAACACGTAGAAAAAGTATAATCATTCCAGTCGAATTGATTGCATCAGCGCAAAAAAAAACGATTACAAGACTAATGTCCTGCCTTTCTACATAGCGCTCGTACCATCTTCACAATGCAAAGGAAGTGGCGCAACGCTCATCTACTGTGTAGCATAAACAAAGTAATGGCAATTAGAAATCAGCAAAGAAAGGAATTCCCGAGTTCGTAATTTCAACTACTAACGACTTATGCAGGAACTTGGTCTCATCCTAAGTCGATCAAAGAAGAGTGAGAGGCGAGGTCAATTAATCAAAACCCTTTTATACCTTCACGGCTGAAACAATAACTGGGAAGATTCCTTTGGTAGGAATAAAGAGCTCGCAAAATCAACAACGTTCAGAAACTACTGGAGTTTCTATGTCCCTGTGTTTGTCTTTTTTTAGGAAACAGATGTCTTTTCATAGATAATTAAAAATTAATTTGAGTCTAAGACAGCATGACACATGTTTCAAGCGAAGTTCTTTGTTAAGGTGGAGGTAAAATACGCTCGTTTGGGAGGGGTAGCGTGCTTGGGTGTCAGAATGCGCTTTGGTGCCGCGTGCTTTGTTTACATCCGCTTGCTCGTTTTTGGGAACGTACTCTGTCCTTCTATCCTTCAGCACTTTGATTTGATTTGCTAATTTTTAATCACTTGTACAAAATGTAATTGCATTAATCATTTTTGGGATTGTTGCATTTTTATTTTGGTCGTCTTTCTGCATTATGTTTTCACGCTTTTTTTTGCTATCTTGTCTGAAGTCATTCAACGATTTTTGTTCAGTGTCTTAGTAGTAACTTTGTGAATTAGAAAGAATTCGCAAAGCTAGTATATAATGCTTCAATACTCGTACGTTAAAAAATCGGTTTGGCCATTACTGGGTGGGTATTCTCTATACCTTAAAGTTTCTAAAGCTAAGATGAATATGTTTTAAGAATATGAAGTTTCAAAATATCTTGGAGTTATGACACAAGTTTCCAAATATCTTGGAGTTATGACACCGTGTGTCAATAGCTCAAAATAGAACATTCACATTTTCCATTTAGAAAGGGAAAAATCTTATGATTTTGCGTAACTCGGGCTGATAATGAATAAATGCATCACGATGCATCGTGAGTATTAGTGGTAGCAATCAGGGTTAGAATGTCAAGGAGTCGCATGTCTTAAGGGGGAGTCAAAGTCGCAATATTTTTTGGAGACGCCGACTCCAATTCTAAATAAATTTTGTTTCAAATTGGTCAAGAATGAAAGCAAATAATTCATATATTGTCTACATATTATATACATTTGAATTACAAAACATGATAAAAGATTTTACTGGATGTGGTTGCGATTATTTGATATATACATACACCTTATATATACCCATAGCTATCAAACATACCTAACAGGGTTGTGGAGTCGGAGTCGGTACAGTCGCTTGGTTTAAGGGAGAGTCGGAGTCTGTTTTTCAGATATGGTGAAATGTGAATCACATAATTCTGAATGAACGGAGTCGTAGAATTCGGAATGGGGGAAGTCGGAGTCGCAGAATTCGGAATGGGGGAAGTCGGAGTCGCAAAATTCGGAATGGGTGGAGTCGGAGTCGCACAATCTTGAATGGGTGGAGTCGGAATGGGATATAATTTTGTGCATACAATTTTGAGAGTCGAGGGTTATCCTTGAGCTTCGTATGGGAGTGATATTTTGAGGACCAAATTCGAGCTTCGGATAGGTTTATGTAGAATAGGCGCCTAGGCTTGTGTACAAACCATCACTATATTAGAGACCCTGACCAGCGCTGTGGCATTTTTGGCCCTAATATGTTTTAAATTAATTTAAGGTTTTTGTTCAGAGTCCTAATAGTAACTTTGTAATGAGATAGAACTCGAAAAGCTGGTGAATGATGGTCGAATGAAATATTTATTTTTCAGAGATACTCGAGTAGGCTTCATTAGTTACACTATTGATTTATGAACAAGCACAGCGACGGTCTCCCGTACTGTAACACAGATTTGCAGTAACATGAACTCTGCCAGGCTCATACTTTTCATGGAAAGAAATGTAACATGCTAAAAAATTTATAAATTTATACGAATATTCCCTTACATTTATGATGGTGGTACAAATTTTGAGCTGCTGAGTAGCGCAGGAACTAAATTTTGAAAAGTGGTTTGCTTTCTGTACCACGAAGCATTAAACATGACCTCTTCGGAGGTGTGAAATGTGTACTGCCACATTTGAAAGGGTTAAGAAACTCGAAGTAGTGAATGTCGTTCAGTTCGCACCAATTAATCGAGTACAATAGTGATTGAGTTTTTACATCAACGCACGAGTCTATGAGAGGTTTGTTGTATAAAAGTGAGCCTTTATTTTTATATTCTATATATCGGATGCATACTTTTGTATAGTGACGCTAAATGATTTTACCCAAGTTATTTTCTATCGGTATCTGTGCTTCTTGAAATCAAGTTTGGATATCAGTTTTCGACTGAGATCAATACTAAAATGCTTTCTGTGCAACTCAGAGCTTTTCATTTCTATTCGATATTACTTGTGAAACATTTCTATTGCCTGAATGATAGCTAATTTACGTTTTTGTGTTCGTAGGTGATCAGTCTGGGCTCGGCGGTCGACCGGATTTTCAACCGCAAATCGTAACACCTGCTATATCACGTACTCGTCAGCGTTTGCGATATTTGCGGTCCAATTCTTAAAAGCTCTCTTTACGTATGTGTTGTGCAAGACTCAATATTAAACTTAGAGATCGGTCCCAAAGTGAATAAAAATGATCCCATCTAAAAATTATAAGGCGAAACATTGCTATCATAGAGCGTAATGTTTCATTCGAATAAGATGGCATCTCCAAGCATTGATGTAGGAGCTGTGGGTGGGGGAATGATCCCAGACACGACGCTCTCAATGAAGTCAAAGTAATAAAAACACACGTTTTACCACAGTATTCAATAAGGACCAGAGTTTAGTTGCCCCCTTCCATCAACGATTGAGATGTTAGTGAATACATAACGCGCGTACATGGAATGTTAAGAATATACCGATTTATGTTCACAGCAAATTGATTTAAATTAAACTGAAATTGAACTCAGTTTTAAGGTTATTAATTTGAACGTTAACTTTAAGGTAACCCATCATGTTTAGACGTGCGGGGTCTAGGATATACAGGGTGTCTCAAAAAAATGTACTCACCCTTTAACCGTTGCTAACATGCTGTCTTCTTTGTGTTGCAGGTGTGAGGTTCGAACCTTTGCGAACATGATTAAATGTGATTGAAGAATCATGTTCGCAAAGGTTCGAACCTCACACCTGCAACACAAAGAAGACAGCATGTTAGCAACGGTTAAAGGGTGAGTACATATTTTTTGAGACACCCTGTAGGTGGGACACTGTACTAACTGCAAATCAAAGCTTGTGTTTAGCTTGCATGTTTTGTGTGCCTTTTCTTTGAATACATGTTAACTATAAGTAGAAATTAATCCTTATCTGAGATGCGTTAAAACATCAATAACTTCTAGATATGTTTGGATGTATTCCATATAGTACGTTAAATTAGAGAAATTTTCGATATCTGAGGGATGCATTCCGATTTCCCTTGTTCATCCATGTATTCATTCTCGGACTGGGCATTTTGGCGTCCGCAAATCTGATTTTCCAAGTCATGTGTTTATCTTGCATGATGTTTACCTCGTCAACATACAGATGAACTCTCGCGATGTGTTCCTTTCATCAGGCTCCTTAATCCTGTTGTACTCACCCGAGTTATTTTTTCTGGATGAATAAGCTTAAATAGGAAATTCGTGAAAATTAATGGCCCTCGAGAAAATGGATCATTCCAGAACACGGAAAGATTTGTGAGCGCTCTCTGAAAAAATCATGTGAAATGAACTACATAGAAATGTTGTGCTTATGTGATTAAGATGCGTGTCGTAAAGCTTGTCCTTTAATTTAGAGCATGGAAAACGGGTCTTTATAATAGTGTGCAGTCTTAAGTCATTCATCTAATGCTTAACGAAAGAGCATCATCAATATTTATTTATTTATGATATGTTCTGATTTCATCTTAACGGTGATGCATGCATTTTTTTCACGATTTAGTATTTATTTAATGTTAATACATATAAATGTATGGCTTATATTTTTTTACATAGATTAATTGAGTGATGTTTAACAGGTGTTTTATTTTCCTTTTTTATAATTTTTTCCACTTACAAATACTGAAAGCCCAAAGTGGTAATTAATCGTATTATTAAACAATGAACACACTAAGTACACAATTGTGGCATCAGTTTTGCCTCCCATTGACGTAGTACACTTCTACCGGCACATTTACAAAGCTTCACTGAGTTTACACTAATTGAGTGGAAACATTTTATTTGATAAATGCATTTTATACAAAATTGTGTAATGTTTATTCCAATTTCTCATTGTCTCATTTTCATATTCTCATTTTTCTGTTTTCTGATCAATATTCTCGTTTTTTAGTACTAATTTCTCAGCAGACGATGAAAACCCGTGGCATGTTGTGGGCCGCCGTTACGACGAACCCTTCGCGAAGTCACTGCTGAAACGATCAGGTCGACATCCCAGTTTCGATGATCCTCTGGACAATACTCAGCTCTCCAGCAGGAGCAGTGCTGTTCATACAGCCTCAGATGCTAACAAATCTAAGAACTCAGATCACGGAAATGTGTTGCCGTCCAACAAGACAACTCGAAGGAAGACGAGGCGTACTCGACGTTCTAGTTCAAATAACGATAGTGGTCCTTCTGATGCTTATGCTTCGAGCTGTGATAAACCGTCAAGTCTCGACAAGAAAAACAGCGACGATTCCCTTGCATCTGAGCTCAGTGGAAAAGCATCGTCAGGGTGTAACGATCCATCTCTAGGCTCGTCAAGTGCCGTTAACCATGATGGAGATTCCGCCTCAGACGGAACTGTCTCGGCCACTCAAGAGGATACCGTGAATCTATCCAGCGAATTTCCTTCTCTTGCTGAATCTGCAGCAGCGCAACAGCTGCTGCTGCTGGCCTCCAAACCTGCGATGTCAAAGTAAGTTCTTGGATCAACTTCAGCCGCTTTGGCAATTATGTGTGTCAGCTGAGACTGAATGTTATCTTGTTTTGTACTTCCATACTCATTGGGTTACTGAGACTGTAGATGCCCCTTTGTCGATGAGAAGAGGGCAGGAAACAATGAACCAGGGGAAGAAATTTATTAGAAAGGAAGTTATTGAAAAGATTGTATTAATATACCATTTTTCGAAAGAAGCTTAATTGTATCAATTAATAATTGCAGAATATCAAAGCTGAAATAGTTGATCTGGTAAGTAAGGAGAGATTAGAAAAGGTGATACATAACTGTAGTATTATGATCGTATTTACTGAGTTACTGGAAGTTAATCAACAGTACTGCCAAGAGTAAGGCAGATAACGGTAAATTGTAAACTAAAAAACGCCTCATTTACGAGGAATTTGTCGTTCAGTGATACGTTAACAATTACTTCATAACTGGTCATAAGAAATTCACATTAGTTGACTTTGACTACAACCTATTTTCTCCCAATTTATTATCACTGACGTGAAAGAAAACTTGTTATAAAATACCTATGTTCGGTCGTGTGGAGTGCATTTATATTAGAAAATGTGGAATTACGTCCGCAGTAGATAAAATAAAATGTGTTATCCATTTAGTTCAAAACAGTTTTGGCATTCAACACCTTGATATGAGACATAGACATATTCACATAACTGAAGTGCTACTTTCTTGCATGTCAGGATGCCATCTCCGTTTGTGCGTACGTCGCAGAAGCAACGCAAGAAGCAGATGAGAGAACAGCAAGAAGCAGCTGCATCAGTTGAAGCACCTGCATCAGCTGCTGCACCTGCAACCCCCAAAATACCCACACCTGCCTGGGGTGAGTGTTGCTCAGCCTCTGCCTGTGGGTACAGTAGGTCTAAACGTGTCGAGAAAAGGCGACTCAGGCCGCTGAGCTACACTTAACCCATTCCCTCCGAGAAAAAAGTTTCTGGATCTTTGTGAAATTGAAATTATATAGTCATTAGGATGTATTTGCAGTTGTTATGGAGAAAAAAAAGGATTTTGAGTAGTTCCTACTACTCAAGATCCGAAAAAATTTATTTCCTTTTATTATGTGAGATATAAGCTGGTACCATATGGTACCGCTAGGAATAGAATAGAATAAGGCAATAGGAACGAGCCGTTTGGCCCATTCTTGGTTCAATACCGAAGTTCCATGCCGTAAATACCGAAGTCCCATGCCGTGTACCGAAGTCCCATGAGGGAATGGGTTAATGCTGAAAAACTTCAGTTATTTAACGACTGAACGAAATGCTTCGTAAATTATGTCATTTACGTCTTTTCTGTAACTTCACCCAACTTTTGAATATGGGACTGAACTGAACGATTTCTAGTGTATTTAAGAAACGACGTAGTACCATTTATGAAGCTGAGTGTGATGCATTGCATGTGTTTTGCTGCTACAGTGCTTCGTATCTGGCAGTGCACGATGATGTTGTTTCTATAATAGATTGTGTACGTGAGAGCAATTTTTTTTGAGGTTAATCGAACATTTTCTCGAGGTTCAATGTGCTTCATTTTAGGGACCACTTTATACTACTCAACATCTCGTACTTTTGCACCCTTCACGTACAAGATTTCTTCATTTTCCGCGTAATGAAATGTTCGAATCTTAACTTTCCAAATCTTATTCTTTATTCAAGTTCAATTTTTGTCAAGAGGATAAACTTGAAACATTCGTTCCAATGCAACAATCTTCGTTCTGACATGCATGATGTGAGGGTTCAATTTTCATGTGTTATATTTCAAATTATCCTTACCCTTAACAAACAGCTAGTTATTTTTAATTAATTTCGAAGAATGGATATAGGAGGATCTATTTATGAATACATACATTTTTATTATAAACGGGGGAGTTATTTAATATCAAACCCTCTGAAATTGTTTTCAAAGTAATGCAACTGAAAAACACCGCATGTTTACTGACTCGCATAATTTTTTCAGGACTTGCATCCAGCAGCGCAACTTCTGACGAACAGCCTCAAGAGTTTGAATTTCCTTCACTTGGCAGGTATGATT
Source organism: Trinorchestia longiramus (assembly GCA_006783055.1). Lineage (NCBI taxonomy): Eukaryota > Metazoa > Arthropoda > Malacostraca > Amphipoda > Talitridae > Trinorchestia > Trinorchestia longiramus. Next base: position 49,408 of record VCRD01000667.1, on the reverse strand, counting down.
TGTTACTAGGAAGGTGAAGCGAATAGGAAAACCTTAAGCTAGGGTATTCTCGGGCTCGTGTTCAGTTAATTTAAAAGATCATTCACCGTATGATAGACGCAATTTCTTTCTCCACTCCTTAGGAAGTGTAGTCAGTATATGAGTATGAGCAAGTACTATTAAGTATGTTAGTGCACGTTCTTTAGTAGAGGAGGGACTGGCTTTATCTTTTCACTATTCGTACAGTTAAGAAAATACAATATATGTTCGAAAATATGATGCAGGGTTCATCTTAGGTTCATGTCCACAGTAGTACACCTCGCAGTATTGAGGTAGCTTAAATCTTCAGTCTGAGTCTCATGCGTTCTAAACGCTGCAGCTGACACTTCGTTCCGAGGACCTTACTGGCTCAACACAATGGCTTCCATCCATTACGATCATCTTGACGAAATATTACGTGGCGAATGAAAGGGCAGTAATCCTGTGTGTTGTAATAAAAATTACCATGCAGTACCTGCTTTTTTACACAAGTACATGGCTCGGAAAAGGATACTATTCAACGCTTCAGGGCATGGTGGGATTTGAAATGTCCCACCGTTTCAGTTGCCAATGTAGCATGGTGAGACATTTCTAGTCCCACCTATTTACTGTGATTTAAACACTCACTAACGGATGCTAAGTGCATATGAAAAAAAGAACAACAAACTGAAAATCAGTAGGCAAAGATCTTGTGCCTCAAAGACTTCATCGGTCTCTTGTTAATGTATGAATTATATTTATGTTGTAGGAGGGTGACCAGCGTTGGTGGCTCACTTTTCGATTTTGCCGAAAGATTCACGTTCATGGCTACATCTGGAAGCGTGTGACGCTTCTGAATGTCATGTAAATACGATATTAATATTAATTTGACGGTAGTGTACAATGCTGTAACATTGGGCTTTCTGTTCCAGCGGTCGCGTGCGACGCACATCGCAACGTACGCTGTCCAGCAGTAGCGGAGGCTCAGACTTCGGTGTAGGTTCTCCTCAAAGTGCATCGAACTTTTCAGCCATCATGCAGCGCGAGAAGACCATGAGGGAAAACTACGAAAAGAGTCAGAGGAAGTCTCTCGAACATATACAGGTGGGACAATCTGAATCTATTTGTTCTCTTTTCAGGGTTTTGAATGTGAATGTGATTACTTGTTTAATGTTTTTACCATATGTTTATTTTCACACTTCCAAAATGTTCTTTAGTTTCCATGTATAAATTTGAAGTACATTGACAAAATATAATTATGCTATACTTCATATTTATTGTAATAATATCATAGACCATTCAAGTTTCTTGACTTTGTAGTCCGTATGATCACTCTCTTAACATATGGTCCAAAATCTACTCTGAAATTAGTAAGATTTTGAGTACTGTGAAGTCACGTATTCATTCAGTTCAGTAGTTGTGTCTATGATATGCGAAGGCATCACGCTGTCCCATGAGTTACTCACATCATACAGACAGCATTGTGACCTTTATTTCCTGTTGCCCTTTATTTTTGTTCAATCATGCTTCCGTCTTTCTCGTCTTCGATGAGAACCTTTGTTCCATTATCATGTTTTTTTTTTAATAATCGTTAAGAGTTCAAAGTTTCATACGTAATTGTTTCAATCATTTCTGTTCTTACTTCTGTGTTGCTTTCAGTTAAAATTCCGTTGTAATTTTTCGTGACCAACAAATGAAGGAAACACATAGGGTATTCTTCGCATCGTTGAGCATTTTTAACATTAACTAAAATATCAAACGTAAAAGAGAACGTAAGAGTCTGTGGCAGCCGACGATGGGTAAGATAATTTGTTTCTAAGTGCCTGCTCTCGTATGTCAATTCTCTGTTAACGTCAACATTACCTGTGTGTGTCAATCGATTGTAAGCATTATTTTTGAGGTACCAGGGCGAACATTATGTTAATATCGTCATAATTTAAGTAACGTAGTTTTAAGCTTCAAGCTTTCGATTTCTATAGTTAAAAATCTATCATGGAAGGTGATCATATCCTTCTGTCAACCAACGGAAAATTGACGTAAATTTTGTAGCTAATTTTCGTTAGTATAAGAAAACGGACGATACTAACTAGGAAATGATAGGAAAACACATCGTACAATTAGCTGTAACAATCGTACAAGCTTTAACACTCACTTGAATTGAGAAACATAACAAAACGAAACAAAGAGCGGGTGTAATAGAAAATGAAGGGAGTCGACTCTGTCCATGAGCCCGGAGATAGTTGTTCGCTTGAAAACACCGAATATTGGATTCAAACTTAATTCAAATCTACTTATTTTAATGTTAATAGCTTTTAATAATTCGAATACCTGAACGTTTCAGTATCAAATTATGTTTAAGTATGTGGCCCCATCTAGGAGCCGCATTCATTTATTGTACATACTGTACTATATGTATTGTTAATACTGTATTTAATATAATACGTGCAGATGGAGGAACGTGCAATAGCGGAGCTAGAGAACTACTACCGCGCATTGGCCGGTGACACGGACACCATCTCTGTGAGGCGTCATTGCGCGCCCCAATCCTTGCCTCACTGGACTGAGAAACACAGACCACACGACCTCACTTGACCGTGCACGAAGTAGCGTTGCGTTCATCCGCCCAGCTGCCAGGTAATCTTAACTTTTCTGCCATTTAAAAAACGTCTATTTATTTCTTGCGTTCTCGCCGGGTTTTGCTGACCGCTCGGTTTTGTATTTTACGTTGTGTCTTAAATGAAAGGTCGTGAAAAGTGAGAATGGAATGATTACAATTAAAAGCGGTCTTATGCACCAAATGCTAACTCAAAACTGCTAGTCGGTTGCTGAAAGTTTTCATTTTACGTTCACAAACGAACTTTACCATAGCATGCTGCTCGTGTAAGAAGACGTAGGACAATCGTAGGACCTCACAATCAGAGAGCCTCTACTACGTTACATTTTCTATACATACTTTATAAAAGAAAGAAATTTTAGCAAAGGGAATGAAAAGATGTGAAGAGTGGCTTTAGTGTAATTAGTGACCAAGAATAAGTAGGTGCAACTTGCAATCTAAAGAAAATACGTGGTCATACGAATTTGTTCAGAACCGAACAAATGGCGTGTTTGATAGTGATCCGGTGCCTTCGGTATCCACAACACAATGCTTGTAATACATGCATACCCGTTCTGATTTCAGTTCAATAATTTTTCTTCAGTAATAAATAGGAAGTAATGGGACGGAGATGGAGATACATAGCCGATTATACAGGTAGATTGCTGAGAACTTCCGCGTTATGACCTGAGAGAGTAGCTCAAATAAAGCACAAAGAAGCATTTTTTACTCGGTTCATTGTAATG
>VCRD01000667.1:8435-41602 GCA_006783055.1 Trinorchestia longiramus | reverse complement strand
TTCCAGGTGTGGACTGGAAAAGCTTGACTCTGCCAGCCTGCTTGCCGATCACCACCGACTTCTTCCCCTCGGAAGAGAGCATCCAGAAGGACTACGTGGTGAGCAACTATGCCCTCTTGCCCACTGATGTCAACGAGCCGAACAGAGGACACCACGACAAGCCTGAGTACGGGTAATGTGTTCTCCAGTAAGCGGTGTTTTCATAAAGATGATCATGCTACACTTGAACTATTATTATGGTTTCTGTTAATGAATTCTCGTGTCCTAAAAATTGTTTCGCTATCCTCGAATAAAGATTGTGGCTTCTAGTAACAAATTTTAACGCCCTAAAAATGACTATGTTACTGTGAAACAAAGACCATGATTTTTAGTAATAAATCTAACATTTCAAAAAATGACTATGCTGCTGTAGAACAATGACTATGGCTTTTATTAAAAAATTCTGAAATGTGCTGTTAAATCATTGTAAATAGTAGACACTGTCCGTTTTTATAGCATAGTGCGTATAATTTTATGAATGAATCCACTTATGAATAATGATTTTTTAACTAGATGGGAACTGTTTCATAAAATTGTATGTATGCGGGAGCTGAGTTTATAGTTCTTAATAGAAAAGAGAAGTGGTTGTCACACACAGTGCATCTCTCTCTTAGTTCATTCATTTGTTGATCCTTATCTCTGTACTTGTTGTGCACCTTCCTGCCACGTCTGGCATTTTAGTTATGAACGAGACGCTGCTTATTCATTTCCTTTTTTTTTTGCCCTACCCATCAACGTTTTACTCTATTCTCTCGCCCAATTTCGTTTCCCCATATGTCTCCATTTTACCTCATTCTTCACTTACTCAAACCGTGTCACTCTTGAAGCACCACTCAAGTGTCTCCTTTTTATAGAATACAACTTTGTTGTTATAATTTAATTTGCACACACAGGGAAAACGTGGAGAGGAAGCTCCTGCCCCCCGTGTTCGGGCGGACACGCCTCACCCCTGCACAAACTTTCAGCGAGATAGTCTCCCAGCGCCTAGCGCAGGTCTGAGTCTGGTGCTAATTCCAGTGCATCGAACCCTTGTCGTCTGTAGGTGCTGAGCATACATCAATAAAAAGTATTCTGACATTCCAATTCCTTGAGTTGGGGTTTCAGACCTGGAGAATTAGGTACACTGTACACTATCGTTCTTTATCGAATTGAAAAGAATAGAAGGGTTTTGGAACACCTTGTGATAGTTGTATTTGCGATGCCATCTTCTTTATTTTGCAGGGCTTTCAGCTGATCCTGCCCAAGGAGGAGACGCGGTCCAGTGCCCGACTGAAGAAGCACCACAAAAGGAAGGGCTTCCCAGTGACCCTGTCTCAGGAATGGCAGGGTGCCTCATCCGTCCGTGCTTCCGCTGCAGACATTCGCTCGGCTGTTGCTTATAAGGTGAGTGTTTACTTTGCAGGAGCTCAAGGAATTATTTCTTAACACGAAAGTAAAACACAAGGTTTGTGTTCAGTTTTACTTGAAACTGCCTAATTATTGATAAATGGTCTAGTCAAATACTTCAATGATTTGTGATCAGCTTTACTGGAAACTGCCGAATAATTGCTCGACGGCCTGTTCAAGTTCTATGGAATAGAAATGAATGTTGGTCCTAATTTTGAATTTTGTGTAATTGTTAATTCTGGTATCAGTTAGATCCTCTTGATAGCAATAGTCTAATTTATCTAATTTTGTACAGCTCGAAAGAAAATACTTATACTTGCACGTATGTGTTGTGTAGTACAAGAATGTTGTGCATACCAGGAAGAACTAACATCTCCCTTTGAACAAATGTGACCAAATGGTACTTGAAACAAATGATACTGTGAAAATAATTTTTTCGGATACATGTATCGAAAGATACTAGACTATTTTTATCGTATCTGTCACGTGAACATTAATGTGATATGAACAGTATAACTATTATATGAACATTGCGGGGACCAACTCAGATACTTCAGTCCGTGTGTAATTATCAATAATTAATATCAACTTGCAATTATCAGGCAGCTGCTGCTGCTCCAATGCCCCGACCGGTTGCTGCAGGAGGGAACTCATCTCTTAAGCAGCATCCAGGTTGTCCCAGCGTGCCTGAGAATGAGGAGCGCAGGGCTGGAGAGAGCAGCAGCACGAAGATGGAGCACCTGCACAATCCCGAGTACAGGCTCTCCATTGGGACCCTCTTCCATAGATTAACGCTCGTGTGCAACCATCGCATCGACGTTAGTGTTTACAGACCGAGGTACTAAACAGCTGCTGGGCTCGAGTCTAACGTCAATACTCAGACACAGATCCCGCCCACGATGACGAGATGTGCAGGGCTTGTTCAATAAGTATCGGGATTGAAGTCTTGGAAATGAATTTATTATAGATGTATGTGCAGTGAGTTAATTGTCTTCAAAATGTGACCCTTCTGCGTCAATATACTGCTGCTAGCACTTTTTCAGTCTTCAGATGTACTTGGCAACCTCGAGGTAATTCAGGCACATCGTTAATTGAACTGCATGAATCGTCCCGAAATGTTGTCTTATTTTTTATCCGACTGATAATATTTCCTCTGTTGTCCCTATGCTCATTGAATAAACCCTGTACGACTGTGACAAATTCTTGTAATTTTTTCTGAATGCATTGGATTATCTAAAACAAATCATCTGAAATATGCCTCTCCTAAAAAATCAGTTTTTCTGCTCTTTATTAACCACTGTTAAGACTTTTAACCCATTCCCTTAAGTAGTTTACATCCCGTCAGGGGGGGTGGGAAGTACTCAAGATCCTTTTTTTTTCTCTCCATAACAACTGCAAATACATCCTAATGACTATATAATTTCCTTTTCACAAAGATCCAGAAACTTTTTTTCTCGGAGGGAATGGGGAATTAAGCACGCTGTCTAGGTGTTCGAAGGCGAAGGATGAAGATTCAATCGAGCCAGTTACTCTGTTTAGCGACTGAGTTGTTGGTGCGTGAGCATACATTTAGTGTAGCTAGCAATGCCATATTTCTCTTCTCTTTGTCTTCTCTCTCCCTAGGTAGATCAGCGGCTTATGGTCGAAGCATATGCTGCACTCTCATTCATTTCATTTTAATACCTGAAGTCTCTTGAAAATTTTCACTCTGCCCTGGCTAGCATCTGTAAACAATCGATAAAAATGTAAAGATCAATCGATGGATAAAAACCCGTCCGCTTTTCTTCAGCGTAACCATAATGAATTAATGTCGTATGTTGTCGCTTAGAATCATGTCGGAGACGCTCAAAAAAGACTACAAGTATCGGTTCTGTGCGCCTTACATGACTGGGTATGAACTGTCCTCCACCAAATTCAAGACTGAGCGTCTGGATCGCTATCAGTGGAATTTCTTTGACAACTACGTCAGCTTCTACTCGGACAACACGCAGAACTCGCTGGCTGAGGTGATGCCTAGTCATCAAATTGTAGACCTTTGATTTTATTATGAAAGATTTACTCTGAATCTTATTAACGGCAAGCAGAAGTAGATAAATGAGGTATGTTCTTTATCTATAGTAGATTCTTATGGGCCATTGTTTGATATTGTAAGACTAAAAGTATTTTTTCTGTGCCGAAAAGAATGTTTTTACCTACTATTTCTATCCTTTGGGCGTATTTAACTAGTATTTTCTATTTCTTGCGGTTAACTTCCTGAGGGCAATGGTGATTTTGTGTGATAGTTTGCAGTAATAATTTTCTTCCGATCGTTATCTTGGAAAAAATCTTTATTTTCAAAGCTGATAATTGTTAATTTCACGTAAACAAACAAAGGGTTGACGCTTTGTTTTCAGATTGATAACGATACATTCAACAATAAAAATGGTCATTAAAAGTATTTATTTCAATGTAATTCACAGGATTGCTGTCTTATATACGTACTAGTAGCAACTGATTGTGAAGATTCTCACGACAAGGGCATCTTCACACAGGGAGGGAATTTTTGAGTATATTTGATCAAAACTGTTGTCCCTTATTTTGCTGAGCAGCACCTGAAGTTTTGGAGGGTCCGCCTGGTTATGGTACCAGATTTGTATCGCTCCATTCTACGGCAACTCATAGACAATTGGCGAGATTTCCCTGACGCTGGCATTTACCCTCCCCTCAGCAACGATCAACGGATTGCCGTCAACGAGTCTTTCTTAAAATTCTTCGAGTCGCTTCACAGAATCAAGAGGCAAGTTGTCAAGAAGCCCAAAGCACAGAGTTCAGCTGGTCAGGGGGGCACGTCAAGTGTGAGTGGTGGGACACTTGCCAGACCTGGAGCCAATGGCGGAGTTCGAGAACGGTCTGTGAGTGCTCGAGAGGGCCCTGTACATCAAGGAAGTTCTGTTGGTGGTGTAGTAGTTAGGGACCGCGTTATGAGTGGGGGCGTTAGCGTTGCGAGCGTTGCAAGTGGCGGAGATAACAATGAAAGTGCCAAACTCACCAGCCCCGTCACCCAGTCCTACTCGACTTCGAATAGCGAGTCTCGATCTCGCGAGCGCCTGTTGGTAAGTGACGGCACAATCCAGAACGACTCTTCGGCTGTAAGCAGCATTGCCCACTCAACTGTATCGTCATCTTCTCAAAGCCTCCAAGTTCTCCCTACCGTGTCTGAAGACAGTCGATGTTTGTCTACAGACTCCGAGTTGAGCGAGATCGTTGCTGCCATGACCAAAGGGATGAACTTTTTCTCCCCGCCCCACCCTGACCTTCCTCCTCTCTCCTTCCTGTCCACAGACGTTGTCTCATGGTTCAGAGAGCACGTCCGCAATGTGTGCTCTCGTGAGGAAGCCATGGTGTTGCTTCAACGCCTGGTCTCCGAAGACTACGTTCGTCATGCAAGCGGTCTCAGGCGCGTGATTGTGTATTATGGCTTCTACATCTATTTCATAGTGACTGGAGAGCACGACTGCTCTCCCGTCACTTTCTACCACCAATTTCATGAGGTAGAAATGAAGCCCATTGACGCTTACGACAGCTTCCCATCCTCACAGAAATCTACTGCTCAAAAAGACGCCTCGAGGAATGATAATGTAGCAACTCCGGCTTCTACACTCCCGTCTTTCTTGCGAGATGAGCTACCGCCTCTTCCACAGCCCTTCAGAACTTCAGCAGGTTATTTTTCTAATGTACTCTGTTTCCTGAACAAAATAGAATTATGAGAAATCAGTGAAAACTAAAAAGCTACAAAAATATGGGAAAGCCTTCCCGAAAATATTTTACTTAGTTTCTTGCCCGTACAACTGACGAATGTTTGAGGAATTAGATGCTTGGCTTTAATTAATTTTGCATTTTTATCTTTCCTCCAGAATACTGAAATTTAATCTTCGTATGTATTAAATACATTATATTATTTATTGAAGAGATAATGCAGTACATTATGTATTGAATACATAATACATGACGTATTTTGTATGTTTGATACGTTACCTCATGCCCTGAGACTGAAAGCTCGTATAATGAATATTTCTTAAAGTGCTTGTGACCGTCCCTGCTTCTGGGGGTTGTAATTCACATTTGGTAAGCTCTTGTACTAATGTGATGTAGTTAAATTCCTTCAATACTTTGTAATGGCTGGCCTTTGTAATGGCTGTCACTTGTAATGGCTGTCACTTGTAATGGCTGTCACTTGTAATGACTGTCACTTGTAATGGCTGTCACTTGTAATGGCTGTCGCTTGTAATGGCTGTCGCTTGTAATGGCTGTCGCTTGTAATGGCTGTCGCTTGTAATGGCTGTCGCTTGTAATGGCTGTCACTTGTAATGGCTGTCGCTTGTAATGGCTGTCGCTTGTAATGGCTGGCATTTGTAATGACTGTCGCTTGTAATGGGTGCTCCAGTGTCTATGTTATTATTACTAAGAAGACTTGCTAGATCATGCTAGCGTATCTGGCGTGCCTGAATTTTCCCTTTTAGAACTTGTTTGCGTGTTGAAAGTTGTGAACCATTTTGAGAGCAATTCAGGCAAGCCTGTTACCTACTGACCATTTCTTTGACCCAGGGAACCTGCTGACAAAAGGCCCCATCGGGACAGACCCTCACCATCGGAGTGAGCGCAATGAGTTTGGAGACTTGATCTGCACGTCGTCCTTCTCATGCGACTCTGCCTACCTGCTCTGCCTTCGGTGGATGTGCGCCAGCGGGCCCATTGTTGCTGATCTCGTCAGTCTCTACACCTAGTCATAAATAGATAGCGATATCTCAGTGCTTACTTTCAATATAAGAGTCATGTTGAAGTCCTCCTTTTTTGAAGTATAGTGTTCTTACACTTGATAGCAATAAATAGAGTGTTATCTCAATTTGTGCCTTCGACTGCAATTGAACCATGTTGAAATTTCCCGTTCCGAAGCGTTAAGGTCCTACACTTGACATTTGATATCTCCAAGTTTTACGTTTATGGCCAGGGTGTTTGACATTGCGAGGGTTGCATATTATTTATTGACTTTGAAATTGCAAGCCACAAGTATTTGATTACTCTCTTTCAAAGAATAGGGTTTCGTAGTCTTGCTATTCAATAAGCCTTAGCTCGCCTCATGAGTGAGTCAAGTGATCCACCGGGTCACCAATGCTTATGTCAAAGTCTGTTGGGTTCAGCTCTAGGTGCCATGTTTTGCCAAGACTGTGGTTTTAGGCAAGGACGTGCAAGTTACCTGCTTTAATCAAACTTTCTTCAGTTCCCATGTGTCAATGAAAGGCTATAATCTATCAAGTCGCTATCAATTTACTCAAATTGACTGGCCGTAATCTATAGGTTTACAAGAACCTACTCAAGTTGACAGGTCATAATCTGTACTTCAACTTACTGAAGTTGACCTCCTTAGATCAGCTTGTGGCAGCGCCGAGCGTCGGCCTGTAACATGTTCCTCTTTCCGATCCCGTCCGACCCCTTCGCTTTGCCCCACTCTCTGGACTGCGACCCTCTGCGCGGGCCCATTCATCTGCCCCTCGTCATGTGTTGCAACCCACCGTGCCCTGCCGCTGCTGGTCAGTGTGCATGCGTTCCTAAGTTTTTTCTCTCTATGGAAAGCCATTTATTTGGACTATTACTCATACATACTTCGGCGGATGTACTGGGGTACATATATTGTTGCTCGGTAACGTCCAGTGCTGCTATTGTCTACTTGTAGATCATGTTTATCGACATCATGGCTATTAATGGAGATCTATGCCATCACTGATGATATGTATAATCACACAAACTTTTAAATATGCCCTTATCGGTATGTCTTGAAAGTATTTGAGCTTTGTGATTGTAATTCTACAGGTAAACTGGGAGTGGCAGTAGGGTTGAATGGGAAATATTTGTTTAAAAGCAGATACCCTTTTGGCATGACTGGAGACATGCCTGAAGGTTATCTGATGCTTGCATGCTTGAAGCTGGAGTTGTGTAACTAACTGTAAGGCTGGATTCTGGAAGAGGCTATTCGGACTTCTTTTTTAACATATTTATTTCTGAGATTACCTCATCTACATGATTTCTTCCAATTCCGTATGTGGCATATTGTTGTTTGTGCATTCATTAGAATTCAATAACATTCACTCCACAATTCATACGTTGAAGTGGGATGTAATTCACTAATCGGAGCTGGTTTTGTATTCCATTGCTTAAATAGGCTACCTCTGGCTCCCAAGTAGCTACGAGACCTACAAATAAACCCGAAGTAGCTACGAGACCTACAAATAAGCCCCAAGCAACTACGAGACCTACAAATAAACCCCAAGTAGCTACGAGACCTACAAATAAACCCCAAGTAGCTACGAGACCTACAAATAAGTCCCAAGTAGATACGAGACCTACAAATAAACCCCAAGCAGCTACGAGACCTACAAATAAGTCCCAAGTAGCTACGAGACCTACAAAAAACCCCAAGCAGCTACGAGACCTACAAATAAGTCCCAAGTAGCTACGAGACCTACAAATAAACCCTAACTAGCTATGCATGATACATACAAATAATGTGCAGTTTATCTGTCCTCCACAGCTGGACTCCCCCACGGTCCTCTCCCAGTGGAAGACATCTCATGTCCAAGCGCACGTCCCAAGCCCAAGTCTCGGCCCCTGCTGGGGCTGTGCCCCAAGCACGATATCTTCGCCAAGTTCCCCAGCAGCACCAGACCTCAGCGCACCAGGCTACTGCAGGTAGGTGGCCAAGTGAACCTGTTTGTGCCTCATCATGTGGTGAAACTATTTTCTGAGACATAAATTGCAATTAAGTCATTGGAAATAATCCTTTCGGTTTTACCATACTTCTGTGCATAAATGTTCTATGTTTGCTCTAGGTATCTTGCTCACTGTAATAATTCAGCACTTTCTAAGCATTTTTTTATCAATGTTATTTGTCATTTTCCCTCATCCGTTACCTCAAAATTCAATCATATATTCTCTTGTCAGTATATCTGTGATTACACTGCTATAATTCTGTCTATATTCGTACTGGAACCAATTGTTTTTGCTTCTTGAGAAGCCACGTTTATCCGATGGATGTTCATTGAGTTTCAGAAAAATAGCAATTCATTCATTTTTCCATATTTTGAGCAATCATTCAAAAACTCATTTTCCTTGGTGCAGGAAGCCATTTTGGCAAAGTTTGGCTTCATCAGGTTCCAGAACGATCTTTCCTCACTGATTGCTCCGACGAGCAGCAGCATCGGCAGCAGTGACTCCAATCAGTTTGTGCACGTGTCAGGCAACGCCTTTGTCATGGTCCTCACGCCTGGCATTGCGGACGCCGCTTCCTCGTCCGGCTCCCACTCCTCGGACTGCCACACAGGCACTGCAGGTATGCCAGGGTCGTCTAAAATAATTCCTTAACGACCATCCTTAGTCATCATTCCATGCGAAAGAAATTGGTTCTTCTGCATGGAATGACTCAGGGTGGCCCTTGAGGGATTATTTTAGATGACCCGGGCTCACAAGAGAAAAATTCTGAGATGCCACCCTGTTGTGTGTGTGTATTAGAGGGAATTAAAGGCCGTTACAAAGGCCCCCATCCAACGTTCGCCCTCAAATCTAAGTCTAAGGTCATTCAAATATTTATTGAGAGTCATACATTTCAGGTGCTGCTGGTTTGTGATTGTATCTTATATAAATATTGCGAGTTGTTTGGATCCATAAAGCAATGGATGTCGTCAGAATATACTGTGTGTATTGAGTTGATGTCGAATTAATTTCCACGTGCTAAGGTTCAATTTCCAGTCTCCGAATCCCTTCAATTGATCGATGTATACTGCAATTTTATAAGGTTTGACTGGTAGTACAGAAAAGTATCATTGTGAACTAGAGTGGACGTGTTACAGTGATATCTGAGTAACGGACCTGTGTTTTGAGCTTTGGAAAAGAGGACTGTTACGCATTGAAAGAGCTATTTTTACTGTCTTGGATTAAATAAGTTCTCCCTGAGTACGTCTTCTACTAGACTGTTTACATTTTGTTTCAAAATACTTCAACAATTGTTTTTATCTTCTTAAAATATCTGCAACTCAAGGCTTTAGTGTCACAAGGTTGGAGAGCTTCTGTGATGATAATTTGCCAGAAATTCTTTGATAGTTGAATCTTAAATTTACGTTGTTCTCCGCACCTAATTACCTTGTGCCCTTCTGAATAACAGAATATGCCTGAGGAATTAAATGAGCATGCGAATGTCAATAGAAAAACTTGTTAATCTACTCTTCATATTGGATCATTATGTCTAAAAAGAAAAGTTTACAACTTCTAATGGAATAAAATGATTTCCTTCTCCTAAGTTTTTGACAAAAATTGCTTATATTTTACCAGAAGACTTCAAGTACAGGGTGGTTTGCAGTACAGGGTGGTTGGGTGGTTTCAAAAAGCAGTTAATGTTTTGTCTATAATAAGGAGATTGAAAGAGAAAATTAAGTATTAGAATGTCTATTGGTCGTGCATTAATATGAAAGTTCCATGCGCCACTTCTCACTTCTGTGGTGACGTTTGCAGGGTCTGGAGTTGCTGAGAGCACTGCTGCTGAAAGCACTACTGCTGCTGCTACTGCTGGTGCTGGTCATTCCGCTTCTGCTGCTCCCAAACTAACATCAGCTATGCCTAAGTTTCTGGATCCCCAGCCTACTCCTCTCCGCCCTTCTTCTCTCTTTATTGAGGTAATGGGACTGAACGGCTTAGGCTATTTTCTAGTGAACCTTTAGCTTACCAAAAAAGGCGAGGTTTTTTCTCTCTTCGTTGAGGTACGGAGATCACTTTTCATTCCTGTGCTCAAACACAAGTTACTCGCTATAAATGATTCATGGTGCCTCTTTTTTTGTGCAGATATACGTGAGGTTTCTAAGTATTTTCTGAAATTACCTGTGGTTTCTTGATAATTGCATTTGAAAATTGTTCTTCGTTAAGGTGTGTTTTTTCATTTCATTGTTAAACCAGGAACAATGATAGTAATATCAATAATAATTTCATTTTATTTACTTCATGATACATAAAACTACGACGTATAATAGGACACCCCTTTTTCTTCCTGTTAATATTTTTACTGTTAGAATTTAAGAAATCAACACATGTTCTATCTAGAAATTCAATTATCACCAATTACCAACTTTGTCATTGGTTCGACCTCACCAACCGCTTGGTCACCACAGAACATGTTAGAGCATTCATAGCCATTAATATTCTCTGTGTATGTCTCTTTAGTTGAGGGTTGTTACTAGAGTCCACACTGTGCGTGTGTCATAAGTTAATTGTAACTGGAGTCCACACTGTGCGTACGTCAGAAGTTGCGGATTGTATTTAATAGTCCGCACTGTGCAGGCGCTGGGTGGGGAGAGTGGGAGCAGTGTGAGTGGCGCGGTGGCCAGCCCTCACGAAGAGTACTTCCACCGCCTCATGTCGGAGCACCACAAGACTGTGGCGCCAGGTGCTGCTGCTGATGCCGCTCTGTGCCTCCAAACTTCTGACAAGCACCGCACTGCCATCCCTCAGGTCGCTACGTCATTGTACATGTGTACATGGGGTGTAGTGCTTTCACTTCCGTGTGTTGTGTCTTCACTTCTGTGTGTTGTGTCGTTACTTCTGTGTGTAGTGCATTCACTTCTGTGTGTTGTGTCGTTACTTCTGTGTGTAGTGCATTCACTTCTGTATGCTGTGTCGTCACTTCTGTGTGTTGTGTCTTCACTTCTGTGTGTTGTGTCTTCACTTCTGTGTGTTGTGTCTTCACTTCTGTGTGTTGTGTCGTCACTTCTGTGTGTAGCGCATTCACTTCTGTATGTTGTTTCGTCACTTCTGTGTGTTGTGTCTTCACTTCTGTGTGTTGTGTCTTCACTTCTGTGTGTTGTGTCTTCACTTCTGTGTGTTGTGTCGTCACTTCTGTGTATTGTGCTTTCGCTTCTGTGTGGACTAGGTTCACTTCTGTGCGCACTGTTCAAAGCTGCATAAACTGTGTTCACTTCTTTGGGGAATATTTAATGCTGTGTAAATTGGGTTCACTTCTGTGCACACTGTTCATATCTATGCACACTGTTTGCTTCTATACATATTGGTTGCTTGTACATGTACATACCGTGTTGTTCCCATTTCCTTGAAAAGCATAGTAATGGATGATGAATCAAAACAGTTGTGTAAAACGAATGCTTTCTGGTTTTCATAAATCATTGCTCAGCTAGGCTGAGAGAATTGAACTGAAATTGAATTGAATTGAAATACAGTGATTTGCAATGGCGAATCACTGCGGACACACACACACTGATTAATATGAAATCACTAGACTGTTCCCGTAGAAATTCCACGATTTATATTTGACTAATTTGTTATTGTTATAAAGATAAATGTTTTAAAAATTTCCGACGAATTATTGTTTTAAATGAATATTTTTCATGAATATTTATAGAACTTCCATTCTGTATTTTATCTACCGATAACATGGCCCAGATAGTACCCGTTGAAGTTCCACGGTTTAAAAGTGATAAAATTTAGCATGTATGAATTAAAACTCATTTTTCAGTTTTCCCCGTGGTATTATCAGAACCTGAATATTTTTCATGAATACATACAGAACTTCTATTCTGTATCCTATCTACCGATAACATGGCCATGTCAATGAAGAAGACTAATTACGGAAAAATGGCGTATTTTATTGTAATCCGGCGCCTTCGGTATCCCCAATACAGTGCTTATAATACATGCATACCCGTTCTGATTTCAGTTCAATAATTTTTCTTCAGTAATAGATAAAAAGTAATGGGACGGACACACACAGAGAGAGAGACAGAGAGAAATGAAGATACTGCCTATTACATATGTACAGGGTGGGCCAGAAAGGATGCCCCATTAAAGAAATTTTATAACTCAAAAACTGTTTGGGATAGAACATAAAACTTTATGTGAAAACATTTATTACAATCATGAATTTTACTAAAAGATAACATTAAAGTGTGGAAAACAATCTTTGTTAAGTGACGCCCGTTTTCGCGACAGCACATTTCTAACCTTTTCTTTAAATTTTCTGTAACCTTCGTTAATGTGTTGCCGTTAATTTGCGTGATTTTCTCTTGGATGTTTCTCTTTAATTGAGCGATTGTGGTAGGTTTATTAATGTAAACTTTTCCCTTAAGGTATCCCCGTAGATAAAAGTCTGGTATGGTTAGGTTCGGGGGTCTTGGCGGCCAGTTAACGTCGCCCTGCTGAGAGATAAATTTTTGCGGAAACAAGCGATTTAAAAGAATTATTGTTTCTCTCGCGGTGTGACTCGACAAGAAAGCGTTTAACACATCTGATCATTGCTGAGAAGAATTTTGAAAAAAGATCTTGAATTATTTCCTTACAAATTGCGACTAACCTAACAATTAAATAATGGACTATGCATCAAGATTGCAATTTTCACGTGAAATGTTGAATGTCATAAGAGATAACACTGATGCCCTTAAAAATTTAATGAGTGACGAGGCCCATTTTCGTCTTTCGGGATATGTGAACAAACAAAATTATCGTATTTGGGTGCAACAACAACCTAAACAATTTGTTGAAAAGCCTTTGCATTCGCAGAAATTTACTGTCTGGTGTGGTGTGATGGCTGATGAAATCATTGGGGCATATTTTTCGAATACGATATGGATAATGCTGTGACCGTCACTGGAGAAAGATATCGAAATATGATCAGTACTTTCCTTGAACCTCAACTTGAAGCAAGGAATCTGAGAAACATTTGGTATCAACAAGATGACGCCACGAGTCACATCGCTAGAGAAATAATAATTCTTTTAAATCACTTGTTTCCGCAAAAAATTGATCTCTCGGCATGGCGATGTTGACTGGGCGCCTAGATCCCCGGACCTATGTAACTATACCTGACTTTTATCTATGGGGATACTAACCTACTGCAATAGCTCAAATAAAGAGAAACATCCAAGAGGAAATCGGGCAAATTAACGGCAACACATTAACGAAGGTTACAGAAAATTTTAAAAAAGTTAGAAATGTGCTGTCGCGAAAACGGCATCACTTAACAGAGATTGTTTTCCAGACTTAAATGTCATTTTTTAGTAAAATTCATAAATGTTATAAATGTTTTGACAAAGTTTTACGTTCTATCCCAAATAGTTTTTGAGTAATAAAAGTTCTTTAATAGGTCATCCTTTCTAGCCCACCCTTTAGATGGTAAAATATATGCTATTCATTTGTGACATGCAAAGCGTCGATTGTAATTTTGTAGAATATTGCTCATGTGAAGGTCTAAATGAACTTTTCCCCTCAGTCACCGGGATTTCTGTGGTCTTTCAACTACATGATGTCCCGGCGCTGGAAGACTGCTGCCTCTAATGAAGAAGCGTTTGGGGAGCTGCTGCTGCATGACTTCAAGAATTTCTGTTCTAACAAGAACGACAGACTGCGACATTACGTCGAGAACTTCATGACTCCTGCTGCTGCTGCTGCTGCTGCCAATGACTCAGCTTCATCTACTACCAACAATGAAGTTTTTCCAACTTCTTAGTTATGAACGGAAATTTATTGCGGACAATGCTTATCATCTAATTATGAAGCCATTTTCGTATCTCCATCACAACGGTAAGCATGGCTACTATTTTACGGCATCATTTCTAATTTTAGTTTGTAGTATAAAGTTCAAATAGGAAGAATATTGGCTTCTCTTTATGAAGGGATTCTTTAATTTGTCTCAGTACTAGGTAGGACTACACGACAACTACGACGTCACTCTGCTAATGGCCTTTGATTGCACAAATTTATCCTATAAGTATGGGTGCGTTTGTTCTATACAAGAAGGTGGCTGGCTGCCAAAGGTTTTAGCAACACATTTCTAGTAGGTTCATCCCGTGGAGACTTGGTAGCTCCAACTTTGCAAGGTGAAGATGAAAGTTGCGTGATACCTCCATCTGGTTTTTCTGCCTGTGAACAGGATTTCTCACTTTGAACGATTTACTGCTGAATCCAGATTTTTTGGTGAAGTGCCTTCGATCTTTTATAAGAAATTGTTCTCTAGTCCGAAAGTGCCTTCAATCTAGCCTTATTACATAGGAATGATTACGCATATGACCTCGATACAAAAAACAGCATTGCTTTAAAGTGGCATCCAACGTTGAATAACTTTTAGGGGCTACTAGCATAATAGTGAGGCATCTTGTCAAACTTTCTTCTGTATTCTTACGAATGGAAACAAAGACAAGTAGTTTTGAAATACTTAAGAGGTTTGCGGGCATTGATGAATTTGCTTTGTCAATCAGTCCTCATTATCATCGTGTCTTCCATATACTTTTTTCCAAGTTTTCGGTTTTCCCATTCTTCTGTTTTTATCGTTCAATGATTTACCTCGTAAAAAACCATGAATTGGTGTGTTAGTATTTAATTAGAAAGGTTTTTAATTTTAGATATTTACTTTGTTGTTTAAGTTTGTCTGACACTGAACTCCAGCCATTATTTACTTTGTATATCAATGCTACCGGGCTGCTGGAGGGCTTGCAGTTTCCTACTGCCTCTCAACTCTCACTTGAGGCTGCACAGTTAGATGATGATTCAGATAGCTGCCTGGCTGTGCAGCGTCTAGGATGGGAGTGTGGTGAGTCTTCGTAGTATTTGGGGCAAATTGCAACTACACGCTTTTCTGAAGTAACTATGATTTTCCTCAATATGCATCGCCTATCTTACACTCAGTTTTGAATCGGCCACCTTGCAAGAAATGTTTATTCTTTGTTGCTTTGGTGACCTACTTATTCTCTTCTTCTATCACTTACACGTGTGCCGACGTTTGTCAAATACTGTCCTTAAGATACGCGCTGCTTCTGTTCAAAAGATTTTCACGCGAGCACCTTCATGCGTTTCCAATTTGCTATTGTCTGTTATGTGTTCCAAGGCTCGTGAGTAATTTTATCATTTTATTTTAAGCTCTCTTTAGTTAGTAGTTGTCCTTAACGATTGGGACAAAAGACCGTAGACCAGACGTTGAATTACATTATTTGTGAGCTTTTGCCTCTCCTGAAATCAAGGAAAAATACTCTGAAATATAACTATTACCAATCGAATTGCAAGTGGCTTTAAGCCATATTTTCTTCACAAGAAATAATTTCCTGCCATTTTGGTCACTGGCTAATCACAAAATTACTGCAGGCTAGAACTTACGTTTTTGATGGTCCACGTTCATCGTATGGGTAATACAGTTCTTCGATTGACTTTGATTTCTTTGGAATATTTTCTATTTTCTTCCAATTTGCACACTGCACCTGACCCTCTGTCACGTCTCCAGTATAGGTGTTGGTGTATGGCGCGTCTCCGACGCTTGTGTCCGTGGCAACATTCACTTAACCCTCTATGTAGGAGCAGTGTGGATCTAGCTCATTTATAGAGCTCATTTTAGCTCTACATGCTAAATGATTCCTTAAAAAGTTCGATGAAATCATATAATAAACGCAATACTGGGAGTAATTTACACAGTATTTAGCTACGTAAAATATTAGCTTAGTTCTTGCATGGTTTTCATTTTGTTGTTCTGATATTCACGATGTCATCTTAGTGCTTCCGTTATTCTCTAGACGAAAGTCGTTTGGCTGTTGGTTGTAACGGAGGAATTGAGTGTTTACTCTAGATTACTCCTGATCTTTGGTAGTTATTGGTTTTGTTGAAGCGCTCTGGCACTGTTGCTTTTGTAAATTGAAATTCGTCTTTGTTAGTACCGAAGTTAAGTTGAGTATTGAACACCTAAGTTATACCTGATTATTTTTATTCAAGATCGTAAATATTTGACAAACGTGTATCTCTTCATTCAGTTTCACGCAAGTTATTGTATCAGTTCAGAAAAGTAGGCTACACTTTTTAGTGTAGGAAGGAATAAATGGTGTAACCATTTATTCCTTCGGATTTCGGATGAAAGTGTGAAAAAGCACTATGTGTCGATACATAAGCGAGGTATTTTTTGAAAGCACATTTGATAGTTGAAGGTAAAATCATGGCATGCGTGATTGTGAAATTCTTGTGTACGAACTTCATAACTGTATTTCCCGGAGTGGATGAGTGCATTAATGGTGTCTGTCTTCGTCAACCGCTTTTTGTGCGCTGCTCACGAGTCTTCTCAACCATCAACTCTAAAATCAGCTACGCTTGTAAGATTTTTTAAGTGGTGTAATTTGTTAGTTTTAGATGTTTTGTATATTTTCTTAGTTCTATATTTACTGAAAGATGGCTGACGTATCGGACCAGGGACTTGCCGCACTGGATAGTGTTTTTGATGTGTACGTAATTTTTCTATTTTCAAGCCATTGTACAGTATATCTTGCATGTGGCTGTTTCCTGAAATATTTTATTTAATGGGTTTTTTCTTCAAGCTCCGAACTGATTTGCGCAGTTATGGGTTAAAATGCTCACGCCTCCACTTCTAGAACATTTTTAAGGGCTTTCAGGGGTAGAACACAGAGAATACTGAATGGTTAGAGGTGCCAAAATCAAAAAAGGAATACTCTCTTGTTACCGTGCATCACTGCTAAGGTCACTTCTTTTGTGACTGAGGTGGTTAAACCAGGAATATAATAATTTGACGACGAAAATATTTATCAATACACAAGGTCATGAAAGATCTTCTAGTTGAACTTTGCGTATCATTTGAATTTGGCTTCTGTCATGTAAGGGCAAAGTTCCTTCTTGCGTATGAATTAGCATCTTAATGTTCATTTCAGTATACATAATGGAGTCTTATATCCAGTACCCTAGCTCACTACTATATGTAAAGTTGAAGCTTGTTATAAATTCACCATAATTGTATAGCTGAAGGTTTATTTTTTCTTTTTTGTTAGATATTAGTGTCATTTTTTAAGCGATCTTTGAACACCTGCTGTAGGGAAATTATATTTTATTGAGAATGTTGCCCGTTCAATTCTTATGAAATATTAAAATCTTTGCTTTCTGTTAGTTGACTGCAGGTCTATAGAATAATATTTTTTTATTATGACTTAGACGGATGAAATTTTGAACATTTGTGACGTGAACGCTTGAAAGGCGTACCTTCTCGTGGGGCGTGTGAATGAATACAGACGTTAATGATCACTGAGCATTAAGTTGTGATGCAAATTATGAATATCACCCATAATACATTTTAGTTTATGATTGTCATGAGTTTTTATCTCACTTTGATGATGAAAACTTATACTGTCGTTCGAAAGCTCCCAAATGTTCAACATGGTACGATGACGTATTGGAGATATGGGACAAATACATTAAAATTTCTGCTCTTCATGATAGTTTTATGCCGTATGTTAAATGCTCAATAATGTTACCTCAATTTTGTGAAACTCTTAAGTTTGATTTAGGCATATGAAAATGTGTTAAATACAAGTTTACTATATTTTTTTACTATTGAAGGAAGAGTTCTGATTTATTTAAAAGTATATCTGAAGGAATTGGGTTTCCGTGGAGGCTTGTTTTGAGTTTTATTTTGAAAGTAAGATAAGCAAGTTATAGCTGACCTTGTGATACCGGTCGTAATTTCTTTGCAAGTATTCCTAACAACCATCGCAAAATAATGTTAGAACATGTTCTACAGTGGTGGAGAGAAAAGATGTTTAGGTTTATCCTTGGAATTGTTTTATATGCAGTGGGGTTAATACACATTCTTCGTTGCAACTTGGCTGTTTCTTAAGATAAGATTTCATTGCTCTACTTGGGTTTTGTTGATCAACGCATTCCTAGTCTGTGTCTCCAAGAGTATGCAATTTTCTGAGAAGAACCCACACCTTTTTAGTTATCGTTGGCTGTCACGGCTATATAGTTACTTTTCAAACGAAACTTTGGTCATAAATCATAAAATTTGCATTACCAATATAGCAATTTATTAACTGGAAAGAGTTGTATCTCAACGTGGTTTATGGAATACTTAGTACGGGAATATGTGAAAAGACTAAAAGTGTTCTTCAATATTTCCTTCAATTAGTTTCTTATACTATTACTAAAATAATATTTGTATGGATTACAAAATTCGCTGTAGAGGGAAACTTTGGGGTTTTGAATAATTTTAAGTAGTGAAGTATGAAATTGAATTACCATACATCAACGTATTTCAATATAGAAGTTCAATCTAAAAACAAAGTATATTTCCAAAAAAGTTGGTATATAAGAAATGTGACAGCATTGGTTTTTAAAAGTGCCTTAATATAAAATCCTTAAGTGGTAGGTATTCTATGCATCGTAGGTGATACCACATCAGTATCTACGTGTATACGTAAACATTCACATCACGCAATGAACGTTACAGTATGTATGAATATACATAGTGCAGCAACTAACACTTCACTTTTTTAAAAATATCCTACAGAACAACGGTATAAAAATTAAGTCCTTGTAAATTGTTAATAAAAGAGGAATACTAGGGTCCTTTTAACTAGAAGACAATTTATTTCAAATATGGACTCTTTAGACACAATTTAGAATTACAAAACACATCTTAAACTGCAACAAAGCGTTGACTTTGGAAGAAACATTCAGCACAATCTTATAGTTTGAAGTCCTAGTAGTGTGGCTAAGCTCTTGAATTTGAAAATACAAATCTGAGTGAAATTTTAAATTGTAATTTCTATTATACTGGTCGTCCAGTTAGCCTTGATACTGCTAATTCGTTTATTTTAATTATTATAACAGTGATAATTGCATTCATATTTATCTAGTCAGCTTCTGATTGGAAAACCTAAACACTCAACTGACTTCACAACATTTTGAGAAAAACAAAATCATTTCATATACGCATTTAAGTACTTAATTCTATTGTTATCTTCCAAGTTATTTAAAAAGCGGAAAACATGTTGTCCAAGATCTCCATGTGTCTCAATGACGGCGATAACCATTTCCAAAGCTCCAATAAAAGTAAAACAAGAAGAAGAAGAAAAATAAGACGGCGATAAGAGTTGCTGGAGTCCAGGCTGGTGGGCTGAGTGTCACTACACTTGCCAGAAGCCTATTTGGAGCCTTTTTTGGAGGGCTCTAGTTCTACCAACCAACCTTTGATGGCGATAAGAAGACGTGGTTGAACCGTTGAAGGTGTAGGAACCGCTAAGCAGGTGGGGCTGTTTATGACAAGCTGGAACTTCCAGTGATGCCCGCACTTGGCTGGTTCATTTGCATTGAATGACTCAGGGTGGCCCTAAAGGAATTACTTTAGACGACCCTGGTTCACCGAAGAAAAACTTTAGGATGCCATTCTGTTGTATGCCTGTGTTTTAGAGGGAATTAAAGGCCGTTACAAAGGCCCCAGCCAAACGCTGGCCCTCAAATCTAAGTCTAAGTGTATTGAAGAGGACTCCGGAATGAGATATCTTGTATGGCTGGATGAAAAATACTTTATTTTTGTGGATGCAATAAAAAATTTCCTAGTGCATGCATGGAATAAGAGACATTGACTGAACAGTCATTTTTCTGGATTAGAGTCTGACTACCTGCCAAGCATGATTGTCTATTTGGGATAAGCTGGATATTCTAGTGATGCTCTCACCTGGTTTTTTGTTTTTGCATAAAATTACCCAAGGTGACCATTCAGAAATTATTTTAAGTGTGCCTGGCCCTGAGGAAAAAACTTTAGGATGTCACCCTCTTATGTGTAAATTCGAGAAGAAATTGAAGGCCATAACAAAGGCCCAACTGCTGTTGGCCTTTATTTTCAATTCAAGAGCTTGATTGTTGAAAGTTGAGTGTATCATTTAGAGTTGGTAAGACTTATAGCCTTGAATTGTAGTAACTGCAAATATATTCATGAAAATATTTGATCACTGAACAGGTAGTTATCGGAATAATTTCTATACCAAAGCAAAGGTATAGGACAATCTGAACTATCAAGTATTGGTTGCCAACTAGTCAGACCATTTCTGTGGTAATTATAGGACTATTTGAAGAAGACAATACAGGTGTAAAACTAACCAAAGCATTAACTGATGCTTGTTTTGTTGCTCTGGCTAAGTGAATTTATAAAGGCAAAGAGAAATCAGGATATCAGTGTTTAGAGTAACATTTTATACTAACAATTTACCACTAATATGTTAGAGTTGGATTTCAATCATACAGTCAATCAGCAAGTAAGTTGATTAGTTCATTGATCATGTACATATACTTGCTATAAAAACCCACAGTGCACTGAATCTGTGTAAACTGAACCGTGATATAGCGAGGGACTACAGGACAAAGTTGTGACAACTGTAGCTGCAATTATGCAGAATATCTGTTTGTTAGATACACCAAGAAAGCTTTCCTTCTATGTAGAATTGAGAAAATGGGTGCTTTGCTATTTTTCAAAATTTATTGTCTTATGTAGTTTTAATCTTGTTTTTGACTTCTACATTAATTTATTCAATTGCATTGATTTGTATCATTGCTTTTGTCTCAATGTTTTATTCTTGATCTGTTATACTTCTAAACTAAATCTGTTCTTCTATATTTATTAATTGTTATTGTGGAGCTGTGTGGAAACAAGATTTATTTTAATAACTTTTTTTTTTAGTCACTTGCAAACTACTAAGAGTTCTAGTCTGTCTTATGTTACTATGTAGACTGTCTTGTGAACGTAATCTTCATTCTCCAATGTATTGACTTGAGATTGACATTGAAAATAAAATATTTTTGTTATAAATTAACAATGTATAATACAAGTTACTTTATTTTCAGTTAAATTAAGGATCTTCATGAGGCTACAGATTTTATGCACAACATCAAGAGCCTTGGTTTCTTCAACAAATTTAGAAGTTTATTCTATTATAGAACAGTTTACACAATGTCAGATGACACTGAGAACTTGACAATACCAGTCAACAGGAATCCAATGGACACTCTAACTTCTACTACAAAAAAGATTAATGGAGTGAAAAATGTAGACATAGATGGTGTAAGTATTATTCTTAAAATATTTTTGTGAAATGTGATTTTAAAATATTGTATTGTGTTACACTCGAGTTCTTTTTATTCTTAGCAAGCAAGATAATTACTCAGTTTAATTACAACCTTATCATTTTTCAATACTGATAATAGGAATTGTGCAATATTTCATATATGCTGTTACTACTGTTGCAAGTATTTGCAGCTGTTTATAATAAAATTGTGCTCATTTACTTTCCATTGTCAAGAAGTTGATATTGGACTATTTATTTTCTATGTAAATATTTAAAATTTGCTAATCTCCCTTTTTTATGATTCAAATTATTTTATGCATTTAAAAATATTCAAATTTTAAATTGTAAATATTTTTACTGTTTAGCAAAAGTCTTTCAGAAAAAATAAGCTTCAAATAATATTTTTATAGGTGTCATTGTAATAATATGTATTGCTAAAAAATTGCAGCTATAGCTTGCCCTAGTACAGTTTGTCATGCAGTATATATGGATTATTTTAATGTCATTATGAATTCAGAGAATAATTTATACATGGATTGGCCTTTTTTATGTTTAAATATTGTCCATTTCTGATTTATTTCAATCATGGTCATAGTGTCTTGGAAAGAATGTAATGGTAATGAATTCAATAAGTTAACTCTGTTTATGTGTTCTTGAAATACATACATGTCTATTCAATTTGATAATTAAATTCTAATACTTTGTGCCTTCACTAATTTTTTAGGAATCATTTTACATTCAATTGGATTCAGATTTTTAGATTCTTTCATTTTCTGTTTCATTCATTGTTTCTTGCTTGAAACTCAGCTTCATGACATTTGCCTTTTTTCATTGTGCCTCAAATCATGACATCTTCACAACTTTGAGGTTAATTGTTTTTATTGCAATATGTTGGAAGTAAATTTTGTCTGCATTGCATTATCTTAGGAGTGAATCATGTTTGTATTGCATATTGATACAAGGGAATTATGTTTATAATGCATGATGTGAAAGGGGAGTTGTTTGTTATTGATGCTTAATCTATATTCCAGGAGACCTTCTCTGAACTCAGTGAGGGGCAAGGAAAAGTGCTGATTCCATCATGCAACCAAGTCTTCTACAATCCAGTACAAGAATTTAATAGAGATATCAGGCAAGTGTACAGTAGTAGTCTTATATTTAATTGCCATTTTCTGAAGGCTTGGCTTTATATCACTAAAGTTCACAGTAAAAATCTTGTATTGCAGTATCATTTAAAAGTTTTGGCTACATTTTTTTGATGCTGAAACCTGTCTAACTTTGTCACCGTATCTAAATTGTCACTTCATCCTTCTGTAGTAAAACAAGAACTTGAAAGCATACACGTATATAGTCAATTTCAAAGTTTATTTTGTAAGCTAATGTTCAAGTGGCCCTCAAGTAAAGATTCCAATTTATTTATATTTTGTTGCACCATTGTTTCTAGGTAGCCCAACATCTTATGAAAAACCATCTAAAAAATATTTTCACACATAATGAGTCATAAAATACCCTAAAAGGGAGTAAAATGGCTTCAGTAACTGTAAAAATTCAGCCATACAAATAAACAAATTTGCACATTGATCTTGACATAGCAATCTTTAATTTTTGGGGAAAATCAATGATTGTAGAAATGTTTGTGGTAAATGTACTTAGTGGCATAAAATTTTTATTTCATTGACTCTTCATGCTCATTTGAGTAAATAAATCAGGCTTTCTGATTTCTTATGCTGCAGTAATTGCATGGTAGTTACAGTACTCAGATTTTGTACCACTGAAAAATGGTTCATATGTATGTAAAGAGAAAAATTGTATATTTTCAACAGAAATCATTGATTTAATAACTTTCCTAATTCAAAACCAGTGAATTTCATTATGTAAAACTAAAATTTTCTAAATTACATAATTATTCTTGTGGTTTAGTAGCAAACATACACCAAAATTGCCAAAATCTATTAAAAAATGTTGTTTTCCAATTTGATTTTTTGTGGAAGAAATTTATGTGAAATACTATTAGGTGGGTTGCAACAGTTATTTTGTTTAGAAAAATATTTGTTCATCGAGATTGTAAAAAAATCCATGTGCATATTTTTTACTGAAAACGAAATTCTGTGGAGCTTTAACAAAAAACTATAAAAAATTCTGTACATATTTTATACATTCACACTTTATGCATGCTGAAATTACCTCCTATGGGAAAAATTATTGATTGAAACTTATGTCAATTTCTGTATAAAGATAGAAAGGGTTTATTGTGGTCCATGTTGAAACTTGTGTATTGGTTTTCTTAATTGAAATCTAGTAGCTTTAAATATATAAAACAAAATGCGACTATTTTTCCAATTTTTAAGTGTGAAATTTGGGTCTGTGTTATATTTTTATAGTGACATTTGATGGTTCAAAATTTTATGAAGTTTCTCTGAAACACAAACATTCCTCAGAAGAATACAGAAAAAGTTTAAATTTGCATTTGAGACTCAGTAATTAATTTTTCATTGTAATTAATTATTTACATATATTATATTTTTCCAGTAATTAATTTTTCGTTGTAATTTTCAAGACTTCATTGGTCATTTCTGCTGAAATTGAACGTTTGTCTGTACCTTCTTAAGTAATTGATCAGAATTGTGGAGTAATTGCTATTGCCTTTAATACCGACTTAGTGTTTACAATTATAATTTAAGTTCTGTTCTTTGTGGTAATAGTATGGAAATTTCTTTACAAATTTATCATTGTGTGCATTTTCTTCTTGTGCATGAAGAACAGTAATGTTAATGCTCAACGACCCTTGTATGCTGAAATGATTACTTCATTTTCCATGTTTTTCTTAATGAGAAATACTGGACAATAGTGTAAATCAAATCAATTTACAATATTTCTTTGTCTTTCTGATGAAGTCTTAGCTTTTGGGTCTATAATTTTGATTGAGAATTTGCTTTTTCTAAATTAAATAAAATCTTTATCTTAATTTTACTTTTTTACAGTATCACAGTACTAAGACTCTTTGCATCTCAGTTCATGCAAGAGAAAAATACTTCACGTAAACGGAAAAGGCAACAAATAAGTAAATCTGCCGAGGCTGAAAAATCCCATGAAAAGAAATTGGCAAGCACAAGCTCTGAAAACAATGGAGCTGTTCATCATTCCACAGATCTGTCCCATCCAATGGATGTTACTGAAAGTTCTGATGATGCATCTCATGTTGAATATCCACTTCAAAATTCAGGACTTTGGGGTGGACACGACGCTGAAAACCGAAGAAATAATATTTCTTCAATGGTGGCCAGTCAGAAAACAATTGAAAATGAAATCAATACTTTGCAGGCCACTCAGGAAACAGTTGAAGATACGCTCAATTCTCGGCAGTCTCCTGAGCCAGTCGTCACCTGGCAAGTGCCAAAAGTTGGAGTTCAAGATGAGAAAGGACTCAGAATACTAGAGGCTCTTGCTGCTACTGGCCTGCGTTCTATTAGATATGCTAAAGAGATCCCCGGAGTTAAGGAAATCATTGCCAACGATTTATCTCAGCAAGTAAGTCAAAAACGTTTCCAAATTGTTCAAAATTACTGAACCTTTATTAGACGAGATAGTGTACTTTTAGTGAGGCCTGCTCTCTTCTATTTAGAGTTGAAACTAGCTTCATTTTCTAGACATTAAAAGTAGCTTTTTTTTCTGACATTGCCATTACTTCAGATGGAGCGAGTTTGTAACGAAGGGACAAAGTTGATATTAGTTGAGTTTAAATTTAAATTTCAATGCTCCAGCATCTTTCGTTGCCGCTTGTAGCGCTAAGGCGAATTTTTAAAGTATACTTGTTTGTTCAATATTCTAAAAAAGCAAGCGTTAAAGAAAATGTGTAGATACTGACTCATCTTCTGTGGCATATCCTCAACAGGAAGCAGTGTCAAAGAGCAGCGTGTCATAAAAGAGATAAATGAACACACTTATAAATGAAGTAAAACATTACGTAGATATGAGAATTACACTCCACCTTCAGTTACTGGATCAAATTTTTTATATTCTTACAGTATTTGGAGGCTGCATCAAAGATAATTTTCTTTTGACTGTAGTCAACTGGTAGCTACAAAGTCAAGATTACTCGTTCAAGAAGATATTGTATGTACTTTTTTTAGTGAACTGTTTCAGGGTGCTCATTAGCTATCAAAAATTTTTCTGATCTACATGACCAAATATCACTGACTTTTAAAGTTTGAGTTATCACTCCATGTTACGGATCTTTTTTTCAATATTCAAATAAAACACTGTGGTTTCTTCGTCTATATACATAAATTTTATACGCTTTCCTTCGTTTAGGCTGGTTTTGTGATAGTTATTTTCGTGTGCAGGCAGTTGAATGCATGAAAAGAAGCATCAAATACAACAACGTGGATCACCTTGTCACTGCGAGCCATGGTGATGCTAGGTATGACGGATTCCATCTTTAAGTTGTTTTGTTGTACTGAAGTACCACTTATTATTTATTGGTTTTAATCAATTATCTGCACCTTGCCTTGCACCTTGTCAGTCAGTGCGAGAGAACTAGCTGTTTCTCTTTCTGAATGATTTTTTATATTTGATTGCTGTTTAAAACTTGCAGTAAAATGCGTAGAAACTTCATACGAAGAATAAACCCTTGTATTTGTGAAGTTATGTGCAATATGCAAAAGTATCTGAGCTTGTAACCATTGTTCTACCAATAACTGTATCTTAAAGCTCATAATTTTATTCTTCATAACAATTTACATTTCTCTTTATTTAAAATCATTGCTTTATACATCTCCCATGTGCATGAACAAATTACCCGAATTCCAATTATAATTTTTTCTAGTCTGCTGCTATATACGAACCGCGGCCGAGGCTGCGGAGAACAGTTTGACGTGATAGACTTGGATCCATACGGTTCTCCTCACCTGTTCTTAGACGGAGCAGTGCAAGCTGTGTCTGAGGGAGGACTATTACTTGTCACGTGCACAGACATGGCGGTGTTGTGTGGTAACTCCCCTGACACCTGCCACGCTAAATATGGAGCTACGTCTTTCAAGACCAAAGGCTGCCATGAAGTCGCCCTCCGTATAGCTCTCCAATGTCTGGAGTCACATGCTAATCGCTACGGGCGTTACATTGAGCCGCTCCTCAGCCTCAGTGCGGATTTCTACATCAGGCTTGCTGTTAGGGTGCGGTCTAGTGCCTTGAAAGTCAAGGAGTCCTATGCGAAGGTAAAAAGAAAGTATTACAGTGCATGATAGTGGAATTGTGATGTATGTTAGTTGTACTGACTCCTTGGAAAAATGGAGATCATTTAAAAATTGGTGGTCGAGTTGCTAAATAAGAAATTGTTCAGTGTTGAGCTTGTAAGGCGGAATGGATAAAGTGTGTCTCGCTTACTGGGTAGAAATCGGATTCAAGGATGGGTAAAAATCGGAAGCAAGGAGGAAGCATTTGGAGATTGGGCCAAGGTTTGGATGGTTGAAGTGAGATAGCGGTGTGTGACATGAGTATCTTTGGTAGGCGGTGTCATAGAAATAAAAGTGGATGGTTGTTTTGAGTGGGCTATGTGCGATATTATTTATGTTCATACTATACGCTGGTTTTCTGTTGTATAAGTCCAAGTGCATTGCTGTGAAAAGACTTACTCCATCAGTTACAATTTCATACAACAAAGATAGAAGTTAGTATGAAAGTAAAATTGAAAGACCTAAGCTAGAGGTTTGAAGTATGTACCTCACAACAAGCTTCACTGTCGTTTATTTCACTAGTAATTTGTGACGCGTTTCAGGTCTTTACGATACACATTCATAATTCAGTTATGTCTTCAGTTATATTTATATTGGTGCTTTCTTTTTGTATTTCTTTTTCTTTTTGTATCGTGTAGCAGGATCCATTAACAACGTGTCCAATTTGAAACGGAAAAAATATTCTGTTTAGAAAAGTGAGGTTTACATTTTATGCTTTGTTACCGTTAGTGATACTATTTTTATTTCAATCTCTAATATGTCTGTTATCAACGAGTTTACAACTCTTTCTATCCAATCTGATTATATTTGTAAAAACATTTCTATAATATAGATGTACTCAATTTTACAACGTTGAAGATGCTCTATACTACGTTCCCTTACCATACATATTTATTGAAGTTAAAACGGTTCAAACTAATTGCACCTAAACTTTGTGAACATCCACTATGTTGTTTTACGCAAGACATTTGAGTTTGACACAATGTACATCGTTCACAACATGTTCTTTTATACTAATCATGAACACCATGCATCGTATTACGAATAGAGATGATGTAGTTGTACACGTTTCATCACATTTTAACCTCATTTTCCGCGATTGATTTACTTAGCTTGTTGCAGGTGGGAATGATGTATCGCTGTGTGGGATGTGACGTCATCACAACTAGTCCTCTGGGCAACATCATTGTGGACGGTCGCAGCGTGAAGCATAGACTCACCCGGGCGCCTCCTGTTCAGGACCTTTGTGAACACTGCGACTCTAAACACGAGGTCACCACCTGAAGCTTTGATCTTGCTTAGCTAACATTTAAATTGATTCTTACTATTCAGCCTGGAATGATACTTCGAGTCATCAGCATCGTTTCCATCAATTTCTGTTGCATTTACCTTTCCAATCGAGAGTTATGATCCATCAGTGTAGTATCTCTAGGAATTTTTACAAATGGTGCACCGCTTTCTTTACGAAGTACTATATTTTTTATATCTGTATGATAACTCTGATATTTCCATTTTCTCAACGATGCATGACTCTAAAACTTAGATGACTGCCTCTTGATACCGTGCATCAGTGTTGAGATTGTTTTCATTGTGGCTGCGGTTGTTAAACCAGGAATATGATAATAATGGTAATGATAATGATTTTACCCCTTTGGAGGTAATGATATTTACATAGATTTCTCTAATGCGTTTGCCTACGTTTCTTTTTCATCTGTACCTGTATGTTTCCTGTGTCGTATTTTGTATGTTTATTTCTCTGAACTTTCATATACTTTCCTGGTAATTGCCTTAAGCCTCGTCGTACTGCCTACTAGGTTGAGATCACAACGTCAGTGGTGGAATCGTCCATTCTTAGCATGTTGCAAGCAGGTCATATACTGCGTTGTTTACGCACGCTTCTTGTGCTCACGTAACACTTTCTTTTAGTGATTATTTAACACAATACCCGTTATTTTTGTCCAGATTGGAGGCCCTATCTGGCTTGGGCCTCTTCACAACCAGTCATTCCTGGACGGAATGTTGAGCATGTTGGAGGGAGGTGGAGGACATGTCTTCACTCGGCCGCTGGGCACTCACCGCAGGATAATGGGTACGTTTTACTTACTTTTGTTAATCATGCAACAAAATAACTTGCAACACCGCTGAAGAGAAAACGGACGGGAGAGACAAAGTAAATATGAGGAGTCAAGTGACGAGGTTTAAAGTAATGAGAGCATCGAAGAAATGCATAGGGAGATGAAGTAGTAAGGTGTGCTGATTTATTAGGATCGTATGTAGGTGGACCAGAGGTGTACTTAGGTCAGAACGGGTAAGCACTAAGAGGAATGGAGCTTTTACAAAGTACCAATGTGGAGAAAAGAGCACGAAGACGAAAAGGTGTTTGTTAGCAATTATGTAATTATTCAATTTGTTAAGTATGTGGCGAAAATTTAAGGATTGATAGTGACGAAGAAGAGGAGAGTAAATGTGTTGGAGAGTTAGTACGGAAATAAAAATGTTTGATAAATTCATGTATGAGTAGGTGCGATGGTAACGGAATTGATCGTCGACTGTAAAGGTGGCTGGAGGTAGACATTGGTGAGGTGGAGTTTGAGAGGTGATTAGTGTTCAGATATTCCTACAAATCTTTAAAAAATCTTCTATAGAAACATAAATATAGCCTGCAAGTGGACTAGAAGTCTATTTAGGTAGATTGGGCTTGTTTAACCTCTTCTTTGGGGCAAACGATCTGCAATTGTCATTGCATGATCCGGCAAAATGCCGGATCGTAAGATTTTGTCACGAGGTGGAGCTCATGTCATGATTGATGAGAGTGTGTTTCATTTTCCGTTTTTTTTATTATTCACATGACTAAGGCTGCTTTCTAGAAATGAAAAAAGTGTTGGTGTATTTTTTATTATTCATGGAGTTGTTGATAGCCGTGTATCTTGTTTTTTTTCTTATAGGTGTAGTACAGATGATGCGCGAGGAGCTTCAAGACGTTCCTCTGTACTACGTACACGATCGCCTGTGCCAGGTAATCCGCAAGTTTAGGGCTACGCTCACCTTATCCAGGCGCATAAAGTTGCAAAATGCTTTCCAAAGCGTCAATATTGTGTCGCTTACTATCCGTACAAGGAGATCTACTATAGTTTATACATGTCAGTTTGCCTTGGAGACTTCGAACAAATTTGGTTAACATGAGATACCCGGTGCTACCAAAGCAGCGGATGTGATGGTGTTGCCATTGTTTAATATATCTTAGAACTGGCATTTTTCGAGTTCATACTTTATCCCTGTAGACTTCTTGGACAATTGAGTTGTAGGTACGAGTAAAACCTGGATGTTACATACGTAATATGTGCAATAACTTTACACATATTACTTAAATATGTGTGTGTTGTTGAAACCCCAACGTCATCATCCGTGTAGTTTGTTTTTGCAGGTCGCAGGCGTGACAGTCGGCAAGCTAGCCAGATTCAAGTCTGCGCTGCTCAACGCTGGCTACAGGTAAAAAAAAAAAACAAAAAACCCCAAACCCCAAAATGCGGTACCCCAAAAAACGGGCCCGCGAGCATTTTTTTATGGTATATCCTTCATTGATTCACTGTTCACCTTTTTCAGGACATGATAGAAGCAACGCTTGTGAACGCAACTTGGCGTAATGAAAGCTTAAACAAACAATGTACTGCGTGAAATATTACTACAAGATGGGCTCGTTCAAGAAAACCCAGGAAACTGTCGTTAATCTGTTCGAATGCAAGATTACTCCATCTAAAACCAGAATTCAAAACTCGGGGGACCACGGTGAAAAGTATGGGACCGTGGAGATCGTCAATACAGCCAGTGAAAATCATCCTAGCCACTCAGAACGTCCCAGCAAGCGTACAGCCGAGTTGGTGGAGAGGATAAGAGTTCAACAGAGTCCGAAACGTTCTGTGCGCTAGCGAAGTCAGTGTCTTGGCATATAACTCGAGACGTACGGGAGAGCACTAGTAAACTATTTAAAGATAGAGCAAGCTATCACACCTCCAATCTTTCCCAAGACAGGATGAAATATAACTTAGGACTCCGTGTGATCATCTCAAGGCTGATTTTGAGTGGGCATCTCGCACCCCAGACGTTAGGCCTCCAGATTTCTTGCTTTGGGGATACCTGAAAGACGGAGTGTATGCAGGGAGACCTAAAACCATCACTGAACTGAAGGAAGCCATTAGGAAGAAGATACGAGCCATTCATCGGTCTGTTTGTTAGGAAGTTTTTAACAACTTTGTGCTGCGCCTTAAGAAATATATGGAGCTGAATGGTGGTCATCTCGAGCGCATGCTCTAGAATAAAGAAGAAAAGGCCATTGACTAGGATTTTTTAATATGATGTTCTGAACAAAAACTAGTTATAGCTACAGTCTCTTTTAATTCTGACAAGAAATCAAGAAATGACGCCTATTAAAATTTGGGGCACGTTTCTTTCGGATCACCCGGTAGCCGGTAAAAACATTTTAAAATACATGCCGTTGTTCCTTATCTGTGTCTGAAGTAAGTTTGGTTTAGAGCTACAAGAAATCATGAGTGTAGGCTATCTATGCAATCAGAGGAGTGTTTGGAAGCTTCTATTTGTACTACTTTTAAGCTCATGTCCTAGCTTTAGGAGGCTTGAAAGCATTTTATTTCAGGATCTTCCCATAGTGATCTTGTTCTTGCCCATTCACTCGTATTTCAAAAAATGTAATTCGAATGATATTGAGTTTCACAAATATAGAAACAGGGAATAACATATAATTGAGTGATAATTCATTTAATAACACCCACTAAAATACAGACCCATGATCAGATGAATCTCCTACTAAAATTTAGGTAAAATAAATGTACCTAATTACTGTTTTTTTTTCAGAGTATCATCGTCGCACTGCCACAAGACAAGCATCAAGACAGACGCACCCGCCAAAGTGGTGTGGGATGTGGTGAGGGCACACGAGCGCACTGAGCCTGCGCTACGCATGCGTGCCGACACGGGGGCGCCGGGCTGCATTCTGTTGAACAAGCCCTCCTCCACTGAGGTGAGTCGGCAGTTAGTTCAAGGTGCACTAAAAGAGGCACGCAAGTTCTTCTGTTAAATCGGAGTTCTTCGACGCCAAACTCTACTACTCCAAAGTTATATTCTTATCACGAAACCACAACGTACCAAAAGTATGAAAAACTTTCATTGGTAAAAAGTACGCTCAGAAAGTTGAAAATTTTGCGTGTCATTGTTTTCCAACGCTTATTCCTGATCCAACGTGATTCCTTATGCGTTTGCAATCATTTTCATTGTAAAAAGGGGGAAAATTTTTTAGGAAAATCTTGAAAATACGTAATAACCTTTTTTTTGAACAAAGTTAAAAAAAAATCAAAGAAAAATTGACAATGCCCGAAACTTTGTCTATAGGCCAGTGGTTCCCAATCTGTGGTACGCAAGGGCCTTCCAGGTGGTACGCGAACACTTTCAGGGTCATGAACAATTTTTATTTTGTCATTTTTTACTTCACACATATGTTTACTGCCTCACGCAGGATAATCTGGCTACGATTTGCAATTGTTGATACACGCCACCCACCTTGTCCCAACAGCTCACCGTTAAATTCAAACACTACGCTTACTTAATGCGCTAATTATTAGCGCATTATAAGATAAAATTATTAGCGCAATTAAGTAGATAAACTAATACAATATAATGGCAACCAATACAACATATTGAGTTATTGATTTCTTAGTTGATTTGCGTGTTCTACTTGTACAATTACGGAAATAAAGTGATATCTGATCGAATTTAGTTTCTCTGGAACCAGGTGGTACGGGACGACTGTACGGGACCTCCAAGTGGTACTTGATCACAAAAAGATTGGGAACCACTGCTATAGGCCAATACTGGTCTGTAAATCACGAGAAAAATCAGGTTTTGTACACCTGTCTTCGATCGTCCAGAATTTGGTTTTGTAAAAAATTATGCTCAGAAAAAGTTAAAAATTTGGCGTTTAAAATTGTTTTTCAAAGCAAATTTTGATCTAACGCATTACGTAATGCGTTTGCGATCATTTTCATTAGAAAAGTGTTAATTTTTGTGATGAAACTCTTGAAAAGACGTAAGGGGTTAACCTTAAGTTTCATGGAAAAAATTAAAAATGCCCGAAACTGTTTACAGGCCAATACTGGTCTGTTGATCACGATCACGACCTTAGGTTTTTTTAATTTTCTATTAATTTTTTTCGCCTTTTTCTACTGGAAATGATTGCAAACGCATTATAAAACACGTTAGATCATGAATTTGCGTTGAAAAACAATTTGAGACGCCAAATTTTTAACTTTTTCTGAGCGTACTTTTTATCAAGACAAAATTCTGGACGATCAAATGTGTTTTTCGTGATCTGCAAACCAATATTAGCCTATAGACGCAGTTTTGGGTATTTTTAATTTTTTTCGAAAAAAAATGTAAGGTATGATTTTTTAAAATTTCTTTGAAATTTTATTTTCACCTTTTTCTACTGGAAATTATTGCAAACGCATTATGAAACACGTTAGATCATGAATTTGCGTTGAAAAACAATTTGAGACGCCAAATTTTTAACTTTTTCTGAGCGTACTTTTTATCAAGA
>VCRD01000666.1:185741-224619 GCA_006783055.1 Trinorchestia longiramus | reverse complement strand
AGAAAAGTTGAGGTAAACAAGAAAAGTTGAGGTAAACAAGAAAAGTTGAGGTAAACAAGAAAAGTTAAGGTAAACAAGAAAAGTTAAGGTAAACAAGAAAAGTTGGGGTAAACAAGAAAAGTTGAGGTAAACAAGACAAGTTAAGGCAAAAAAGAAAAGTGAAAGTAAACAAGAAAAGTTAAGGTAAATAGAAAAAGTCGAGGTAGACAAGAATCGGAGACTCTTAGGAAAAAAGGAAGCAGAGAGAAGAAATTAAGGCCATCTAACTGCACAACTAAACCCACAACAGCCTCTTTCCTTGATATGTAGCTCAGAAATCCTATTTATCCGCAGGGAACACGTCGCTCTCATGATCCGTTAAATAACAACCGTCTTCACAAGGCGCTTTATCAAGGAGTCTTGGAAGAGAACTTTTCTTGAGAAATATGACTCATGTATCATTGATAATAATTTAGAAACAACTGGTATGGACGTAGAAGTTTGTTATGTACAGATATAAATAAATATGTATGAGAACATATTTTACTAATTTCAAATGAACGCCAGAATGAAGTTCATTTGAAGTTAATCTATGCACTGCACCGAGAGTGTTCAGAGTGTGTACTGAGTTCAAACCGCCATTTTTAGTAATTTCTAATTAAGTCAGTTTGTCATTTCCAAATTTACTCAAGTCACGCACAAATTATCGCCCAAATAGATCTAAATTTTGCGAAAGACTCTTTGTGTTACTGAAGCGTTTAAACGCAAGATTTCATGTGATCATTCCTCTTTTCCCTAGAATCTGGTCACCGTGTGTTTACTTGATTTTGATGATGTGCCACTGCCTGTGGCATGAGATTGTAATTCCTTGTTTCTTAGCAAGTCGCACTATTGCAAGCGATCATTGCTGGACACTGCGACGTAATATGGTGTGAGTGCTTTGCTAGACGAGTAGTTACGCTCAAGTCCAGCAGCCGATAATCCGGAACCTGGACTTCAGCAAATTACGCTCGTACCGCGCAGGTGTAGCCAATCAATAACCTTGTCCTGTTGCACAGCAGCAGGAGCTACGAATAAGTTGACTGAATGTGTTCCCCTCGACCGTTTAGTCTCGTCAAGATCAGCACGAAATGTACGATGGAAGCCTAGATAAACTTTCTCTGTTAAAGCACTGAAGCATCACATAACATCGTGGCAAGAAAAATAACTAATTACGAATTTAAAGCCATGAGCAGCCCCTAATAAACACGGTTTCTCCCCTTTACACACACATACCCAAATTAACTGTTTACTCGGCAATTTCTGCGGCAAGCGTAAACATTAGGGAAGTTTTTAATTTTATAAGATATTATAGTTTTTGCTTGTATGTAGTAACCCCTAATTCATTACTACTCAATCAAAAACAGCTAAGTTGAATTCCGGTTCTCTATAATTTATAGTTGATTTTCAAATGACCTGATATTAAAACTTTGTTTTTCAACAATTAAATTATGGAGAAAATTCTTATAATTTTAATTTCTTGTAAAGCACGGAAGAGCAAGTAATTCCATACTGAAGTATGTAGTTCCAATAAAATTGATGTATTTTTCATACGAATACTGAGATATTACGTACTACTGAAAATAAAAAATTTAGAATGATCTTACTTGTATAGATCACGAAGAAAGTGAAACTAGCAACAAACTGTGAACTAAAACTAACTAATAAATTAAAAATTACTAAGAAATTAAGCCATAATCACCGAAACGAGGCCCATCATTCCTACCCTACACTCGGGCGTTGAACTTAACCTGTCTGATAATGACACATGAAACAATTGATTACTAATATCCATATAGTCGCAAGAATTACAGGGTAAACGAGGATGTAATTTCTTCAGCCAGAGTCACGACTACGACTGCAAGCGTCCAACACCAGATCCCAGCTCTACGCGAATCTTGCTCTGTCGTATAGAAGTAAAGAGAAATCATCAGCAGTAAGGTACAGCTTGGTACAGGGAGTGGCAGGTCGATACGAAAAGTCATTGAATAAACGAATAAGCCTCGATCGATACCTGCGGCGGCGAGGTCCACTCAGAAGTTTTGTCGTAAATATGTGAATAAATAAATGTCCTTCGTCCTGAAGTCAATCCACAGGCAATAATGATGCAAGAAGGCTCCCGAACCTAACCACCAATATAGTTTTGTGTACAAAAATAATACATGTTCGAAACCCTTTTTTATGGTAACACGTATGGGTAAGTCCAGTACTCTTATTCGCCAGGGCGAGAATATTATTTCAACAAGAATTGATTGTGCATAACAGACAAAAACTTTACTAGTCAAAACCAAATCTCGTTAAAATACGGGACAGCTTTGCCATCTCTAAAGGCGCTATAGAATCGCATGTCTGTGGCAAATTTCAGCGCTTGTCTGACCGTAAAATCTTGATTGATTCATTCAAATCGTGTTTTTCAAGTCGTGTTTTTCAAACATGCTTTGTTGAAACAATATACGCTTTACGCAAAATAAAGTGGTGGGTTGGTTAAATAGTCGGTTCTGATTTTTTCTATCCCTAACTTTGTACAAATACCGAACAGATTTTTTGCATCCATACCATATACAAAGCATATAATAAAGCATCTAAGTACACACGACATAACCAATGTTCAAACAATTGAACATTATTCTGTAAAATATTTGGAGAAAAATAGCATCCAAGTCGAAGATCAACTTTTGCCGTAGTGAAAATACATTGATTAAAATTGTATGCAAAAAAGTGCGCTTAAGGCTCGTAGCAGTCGAAATTCTCGTTGGGTTTGGAGTCAAGTTCTTTCAAATAATTTCTAAAATAAGGTCGAATCAAATTTTAAACGTGTTTGTTATATTACAACAGAGCGGTTGTACGAGAGGTTGCAATTTCAAGGAATTGTGTTGTAAAAATGAAAATAACTCGTGTTTTGAGGAATAATAAAAACTGTTTCTCAGTCAAAAATACATCCATGCTCATATTTCAATGAAAATAGCAGCTCTTTAACAAATAATCGTCAAATTAGAGGCTAACGTACGAATGCAACACATCAGATCAGAAAGATCTGACTGCTGGGATGAATCTAAATTATATTATACTCTGGTGGCAAGACCAATAAATGTATCGCAGAGTTTTTAACTTTTGTGGCCTTTAATAAACTACAAAACATACAATGTATATTTTTGACTTTCAGAACCCTTATACCACAATGTGAAGTGCGAGACTCCATTGAATCTGAGGTGCAAAATCCTCGGAGTTATAACAATCGCCTCGTCATTGACCAGTGACATTAATAAATAGTCAATTTAGCAGATATTCGCAGCTATAACTAACATCTTTGTAGATAATGTTTTTGAACATTAAAGACACGAATTCTCGCTGATCTGTCAGACCAATTTTTAAAGTTTCATCATAAAAATATCGAATAAGTAACTCAAACCTGGGACATTTTCCGCCAGATAATCTAGGTACGCTCATTACTAAGCTCAAGTTTTCGACGAGCGAGCGATAGCTTTGAAATTTGTGATAAATATTTCAAAATGAGAGGGTAATTATTTCAGGGCAACGTAGCGCAGATAATCAACTCAATTAGCAGCAAAACGATCCTCAGGAAACTTACCCTCGAACAGTTTGCAATGGCCTCTAATTTTTTCATAGACGTTGCATGAGAAGAGGAATAATTGATACATAAAATGTACTTTCCCGTAAATATTGCACGAGAAAAATAAAATTGATACATAAAATGTACTTTTCCGTGCACACTGCATGAGAATAATAACTAGGGTATAAAATACACATTTTCAAAAACAATGAATGAGAAGAAGAATAATTAGTGCATAAATGGAACTCTTCCATAAATAATGCAGGAGAAGAAAAATGATTGGTACATAAAATGCACTTTTCCATAGACATTGCATAAGAAGAAGAATGATTGGTGCGTTGATTGCACTTCCGAGACGAAAAAATATCAGCTACTCACGTGAACACTTCATGCGAGTCCGCCATCTCTGGCCCCGTACGCTCACCTGCGACATAAAAAAGAAAGTAAAGCGCATGTAAATGCATTGTCTGCAATTGAAATGGAAATACAAGTGTAAAATTTCAGGAAATATTGAACCAATTAAAATGTAGTATGCTTCAGCACAAAATTGATAGGAGTTGGGGACGGCGAATCCGTTAACTTTGACGATTTGATTCCATTGAGCAAACGACTGTAAAACGCTGTATTAGTGAATTGATTTTTAAAGTGAATTTATAATTCAATGACAATATGGTTGAATTACTACCAAGTCAATGCACAATTATTTATTCACGTAATTTATTCAACCAGAAATAAGAAGAAAACTTGTTATTCTTCGAAGTAAACTGTAAGCAATAACTATAAATTATGATGTAAGCTCATCATTAAAATCTCATGTGCGATGTTTTTCAACAACAAAGACCGCTGGA
Source organism: Trinorchestia longiramus (assembly GCA_006783055.1). Taxonomy (NCBI): domain Eukaryota; kingdom Metazoa; phylum Arthropoda; class Malacostraca; order Amphipoda; family Talitridae; genus Trinorchestia; species Trinorchestia longiramus. The sequence goes on along the minus strand of VCRD01000666.1, from coordinate 220,182 downwards.
CCAACTGGAAGAAACGCTAAAGTTTCTATAAATGAAAAGATTGAAAAAATCATTACTGATCAGCAAACAAACAAATATAAATTAAAGATACATGTGTGCATGCGCTAAGAATATGTTTTGATCGTCGTATTCATCGCAATCTGAGGAGAAAGAGAACTAAAACTAACGTGTGTGCATACAACAATCATCTACATGGACTTGTATACAGTAAATGTTAAGAACACTTATGAATGTTTTGAATAACTTAGGAGGATATGGATGAATAGGGAAGAATGAAGAATAAAATAACCAACAGGATACAGAATAATTATAATATCAAACAAATGAGGTTGTAATAGACACTAAAATGGGGCTCAATCGCGTGAACGCATGCACATAGCATGTTGCACAATTACGTCCCGAAGCAACAGACTGGAACGAGATAAATGTGAGTGTTGCTAGCTCGAAATGATTCACGTCAGACATAATTGTGCATTACAACTCATTGAAAGTCTTGAATTAAACAAAATAGCAAGCACCTACTTCATGTCACCGTCGTGTTTGTATTCGTCGTGTTTGTATCCGTCGCGTTTGTATCCGTCGCGTTTGTATCCGTCGCGTTTGTATCCGTCGCGTTTGTATCCGTCGCGTTTGTATCCGTCGCGTTTGTCACCGTCGTGTTTGTCACCGTCGCGTTTGTCACCGTCGCGTTTGTCACCGTCGTGTTTGTCACCGTCGTGTTTGTCACCGTCGTGTTTGTCATCCTCATAAACAGCACTGTGTAAGAAACCAACATGTACGCTTGTAACCATCTTGCATAAGAACCATCCTGTGTGGAAACTATGAATCCATCTTCTATGTGTTCATTTTGTGCGTACACTACATGTATACGTGCATCTTGCATATATACACCTTACATAAAAACCATCCTACGCTTCTATAAAAACCTTGTTCTTTTTACTGCGTCAAAACAAGAAACTGGTACACCAGACCTACCACGCAGTCAGTGTAAGGAAACAATCCAAATAATGGAAATAATTCATACATTTACAAAAAAACAATTATACAAAAGAAGAAATGTACAGAAATCTATAAAAACAATCATATGGAATAATACTTTAAAAATCACCGATTTAGGAAGTAATTCGTAAATTTTTGCGAATTTTGAAGCTGAAAATGAGTTAAACAACATTAATAAAGCGAGAGGAATTCGTGCGTTACCAATTGGTGGGATGATACGAAATATTTTCAGAATACGCCATTAAAAACACTCGCAAAATAACGTCGCACAATTCATTCACCTTACGCACAACAAACTCAGCAGCAGTGAATGACACCCGTGACTTACAAACGCACTCATTCATTAGTGCATCATCCCCTCGTGTAAAGTAATGAGCAATCAACACTAATGCAATCGTTCAATCAACACTAATGCAATCTATTATTCCGATTGCATGCGGTGACTGAAATCCACCGAGAAACACCTTCTAAAAAGCCTGTTGCGTTTTTCAGATACGGGATAAAATAAGCGAGCTACTCTCCACAACGCGTTATTCAAACTTCACTGAAATTTAAAAAATTATTGGCATCAAAGGTATCATGGGATGCCGCCATGTTTTAAGGGACACTTTTATTTAAAACCGCAATGCATCAATGGAGTTCCCGCACCTCTCTTTGATGCATTCTAGAACCAAAGTAAAGTTTTCCTTCTAGTTTCAGTGATCAAAAGGGAAGTTATTTGTTTATCTGTAGCGTTAACCAAAAAAAAGATTATTTTCAAATGCTCTACATCATTATTGGTAAAAAAACGCAATGAGCGTTGGTCATCCGTCACAGAAGAACGCTTGTCAACCGTTTTCCTTGAAGTTAATGTCACACTAAAAATATGAAGAGCTACGACATCAATGCCCCAAGGTTAGGTCACTAAAATCTAACTACAAGAAGAAATGTTTTCAAATACATTCTGAATTCACACTGCAGCGCCCGGAGGCAGACGCTGACACATCTTATAATTCATTCATGAGCCTTGACAACCAAGTCCATTTTCCAAGCATAAAATTTACATCAGCTCCATTAACGCGGAAAATGTTATTCTCAGCGTACAATATTCTTTGAAATGAACGCAACAACGACCGTGTTTTTAGATGCACTACAAATTTAATTTCTACACAAACTTCATTTTTAAGTCCTTGTTCCTATTTCGGGAAAAACAAAAGGAAACATCTACTAATGCCTACTCCAAGGTAATGGAAAAAGAGAGGAATTATTTAGATTGTGAACTCAAATACTCGATGTGCTGCATGTTTCTCTCTAAAATATACTTCGTAAGACTGCAGGTATGAATTCATTTTTCCGGAGAGTATTCTGCTAAAATATTTAAAACCCGTATACAAATATATAAGAATATACGGTATGTTTGTTTTTACATAGTACGAGTATATTTGCTGCCATTGTAACAAAAGAGAGCGTAAAAGATATTGATGAATATATTTACAGCAAAAGTATGCATATATTTCTGTAATAATGCGAAGTATTAGTACCGCTAAAATGACCAGCAACGGTTGCAATGAAATAAAGCACATTAATCCCTCGTGTTAGACTTTTGTTTTAGGTTTAAGTTTAGTGTGGTGTTGCGTACCCTGGCATCTCTCTCTCTCTATCTCCCTCTCGGTAAAACGAGACCAGTTATAAGAGATGGAGTCTTACGAAGTAAAAGGCTTCTCAGATCTATCGCGCCATCCATTATAGATAAGCCGAAAGTTAGTGATAGAAATCAGAGCAAGACGTGAGCATGACGACTGTCCTAGAAATTTAAATCAGCGACTACTTTGCTTCTTGTGAGCAGATTCCTCAGATTTGTTGCATATGTTTTCCTCCAGCTCGAACTTTGGATAACATCAAGAAACAATGCAACGATCAATTATTGAATAGGAAAAAATTTCCAATCACTTTAAATCTAAACGAGAAATTATATTACTTAAGAAATGTAATTAGGAAATTTAAAAAATACACAATCTTTGAAAACAGACGTATTCATGAAAAGCATATACATATTAGAAAAGTTGACTAAAGAATCCAATGATCGAAAAAATATTAAGTTTACAATAACACACAACGTTACGGACAACCTCACCTGCAGTACACGTTACGGACAACCTCACCTGCAGCACACGCTACGGACAACCTCACCTGCAGCACACGTTACGGACAACCTCACCTGCAGTACACGTTACGGACAACCTCACCTGCAGCACACGTTACGGACAACCTTACCTGCAGCACACGTTACGGACAACCTCACCTGCAGCATACGTTACGGACAACCTCACCTGCAGTACACGTTACGGATCTCACACCTGCAGCACACGTTACGGATCTCACACCTGCAGCACACGTTACGGACAACCTCACCTGCAGCACACGTTACGGATCTCAAACTTGCAGCACACGTTACAGAGAACCTCACACCTGCGGTACATAACATTACAGACACCTCACACTCGCGGCACACATTACAGACACCTCATTCCTGCCACATACAACGTTACAAACATCTTCACACGTGTAGCACGTAACATTACAGACACCTCACACATGCAGCACGCAACATTGCAAACCTCTTCACACTTGCGGCACACAACATTACAAATATGTTTACACCTGCAGCACACATTACAAAATGTATGAACATCGAATAGGGGCGCACATTATCACCTACGTAATAGGCAAGAAGCTCAATTCGAAGCTTCATATCAAGGCATTCACGAGCGTTAGGGCGGGATGGCCCTCAGCATTTACATGCATACGCCCACTCCTGCGAGCACCCTGCGAGTCGTCTAAATGCAAATAGTCCGAGTCTTTTAGTGCATTTTCCATGAAAATTTCCTCAATAAACGTGCTCTAATACCTCAATAAAGGTAAACACTACCCCAAGAATCAAATAAATGTTTTCTTGTCCAAAATTGAATTATTTTCTGAAAAAATTTTAAAACAATTATTGCTGAACATCTATTTAAAAATTCATTTAATAGACGCAGGTCATAGGAGTCTGAAACTATGATGCTTGAGCTTGATGAACATTTGAAGCTTTTAGAAATACAAATAATAACGAACAAATGTTAATAAGCGCTGCAAGAACAGTACGTTTAATAACATCACAAATTCGTACTAATAGTAAAAATAATTAAAATACCACTAACAACATTAATTCGAGTAACAATAATACTCGTTATGACCCCTATGATGGGAACTTAACATGCAATGAATTATATAATACTCCAATACCTGGTAAGAAAAATTTGAATTAATTTCATTATATTTTTCTGCACAGCAATTTCCACCGATTATTTCGACTCAAAAATTTTGCAACTTTAGAAATTTGCAGGTAAATATTTTTTCCTACGTGTGCTTCAGATGCAATTCTAGAAATAAAATGAGTATTTTCCTTTGAGATTCAACCTTCAAAAACTGTAATCTCGCAGTTAAATCCTAACTACGTAATTAATTGTTAACTCCCACTTAATTTCAAACTTCATAATTGCTCGCAACCTAACAGGAACATGTCTTTCAATGCACCATGATTTTGTAATCAACGACACTGCCAATTCAATACCTATTACAGAATTCATGAATTCTTATTACTATTATTACATCCCTGGTTTACCCACCGACGCTCACACTTTCCCTAACTGTGACTGTCTTTTCAATTTTACGTTTGAGCACAAGACGCACGTGAATACTTACAATGGTCTTAAAGATGGTCTCTGTATGGAAGCCAACAACTCTGCTTAGGCCCGACTAATACATAGCACCCCTTCCAACGGCAGCTGTGGGTCGGAAGACAGACAAGTTCCCGGATCACACCCACTTATACATTGAGCTTAAAAGTTTGAGGAGCATGCGGAAGCCGGCGATGCCAAAACATGTAGGCTACATGCACGGGCCATCGTTGCCAGAAGTTGGGATGTGAGCAACTGTAATGGCAACTGTTTTGGATAATCCGCTCGTGAAGTTGTTGGACTTATGCGCGTGCGCAGTAAAGAAGTGAATGCGGGGCGCATTACAGCGTCGCTCGAGTGAGAACGGCAATGGTTCGGAAATGGCAACCAACTGCCGCGTTTTGCTCGGAAAAGTCCAAGAAATGGAAGCAGCCTCAAATAAAATAAACAAGGAAGAAATTGCTTTCAGTGTTTGCAAGTAGTAGTTCCCTAACGAATAATTCTAAATCAACTTCCATTTTAAAGTTTTTATAAGAAATGGTTTGCATACATGACCTGCAATTTGACATTCATTTGTACTTTTTCATAACCTTTTTTTTGTTTAACATAAAATAAGAAATAAGAACAAGATAATTTTATAAATTTCTCTGAATTTAACGTCATTTTGAAATTTCTAATTTTTTTCAAAAATATAAATATCGTTTCACCACTGCTGCATGAATCCAACTCCCATTTTAAAAGAAACGAGATAACGTATTAAAGAACGCTTCGCTTAGATACTTTACTAAAAATGCTTATAATAGTTAAAGATATCCAATTATTTAACCACGTCAGTAGTAAATATTTCTGTTCTCTGTCACTCGTGTAAAATAAATATGGGTATGGAAGTAAAATTATTTGCTTGCAATCAATGCAAATGCCTAAAAATGCTTCAAAAATACACAAAGTTTTTTTTACAATTCGTACAATTTTCCCCACAAGTTTTGTTATTGCACCTAAATTCATTCCAGAGGCATGACGTTGTTTCCAATAATCTGAACTTATAACTAAACGTGTTTAGCTCCATGACTTTTATTTAATGAAGTGCTTAGCCATTAGCACACTAATTTTGTTACAGTTGACCAATATTCAAGCCTAGAGAGCTTAACCTTGAGGGAACAAAAATGTCAAACACTGTGCAGTCGAAACCTGATTCATGAGATAACATTTATTCCGAGGATAACAAGTCAAAAGAGCTAATGTACAATGTCACGACCAAGACCTGACCAAGCTCGAAGAAAACGATCTATAGAATTTCCCTATAAACATGGCTGACCTACGCCATTAACTCTAGAGCTAAATTTTTCTTCCCGCAATCCCACGCTATTTATTTCAACTCATTCTCGACACTGGAGGCTTCAGACACGTTTTCTTCGAGCACCATGGGGATCAAACACGCTTGCGTAATGTGTTACGGGGTCCAAACACGCTTGTTACGGGGACCAAATATGCTTGTATATCGTTTTACGGGAACAAAACACGCTTCCAGATAAAGCATACCAACTTGGCACTTGGAGGTTGCTCCTGTTCTTTCAATAACATTATTTTCTACTGTTTACTGCTAGCAGCTACTACTAATTACAGGAAGATAGTAGCTACATGTAATTCTTAGTAACAATGTTCATGTTTTTCTAAAATAAGGATTTTCCTACATTCTTTAAATTTTTCGATCATTTTTATTAGAGCGTGTCTTACAGCAGCCACACTCCTTTTCCTCTACAGCAAAATTTAGTTAGCGACCTCTTTGGGAAACAGAAAATTTTGATACACAAGGGTCTTACGACAAGTGAGGGAAGAAATGTTTTTTATTTCACAATGAGATTGCTAGACAAAACAGTAGTAAAAAAAGAAACCGCCTTGAAAATATCTCCGACATTTTTTTCGATATTAGCTCTTAATAACTCGTGCTAAAATAGCCTCAAAAACAGTTTTAGTAACAGCCTTGAAAAGAGTCCTGTTAGCCTTAAAAACAATTCTGATAACAGTCCCAAATAACAGTTATGATAACAGCCTCAAAAAACAGTTCTCATTAGTCTAAAAAAAACTATTCTGTCGATAGTCTCGAAAAGTTCTGATAACTTGGAAAAATATTTCTGACCATAGCATTGAAAACAAAACTGAAACCTCTGAAAACAGCATGAAACAACCCTGAAAACAACCCTGAAAACAGTCCAAAAAACAACGTGAAAACAGCCCTGAAAACACTTCTGAAACTCGCCTGAAAACCACCTGGAAAACACTCCAGAAGGCACATAAAGCCCCTCTCAGCGCCATCTGATGATACAAAGAAGTTTCCAGCGCAAATGGAAGCTCAAGACTCATGGCATCTCACCAAAAACACAGAATTTTATGTAAAAATTAAAATTAATTCAAGTTTTGAAGAAACTCGGAAATTGTAATGGACGTATTCTCGTGAAAGCTGAAGTAGTTTAAAGACTCTGGAAGGAAAAGTTCATATAAAAACGTTGGTTATTCTCCCGCACGTGAACCGCCTTCAAGATTCAACACCAAAAATGCATGCGAACAGCCGTGCGTTATCTCAACAAACTACGCGAACGCAACTCGGTCTGAGCGACGGAGGAATAAAACGCAAGCATTCATGCAATTCCAGTTTAAATTATCGCCCAAAAATCGAATATTGAATTATCTACACACATAATCAACACCATATAGTGAAACGCTAGGTGTCTCCTTACATAAATAAATTTATAATTTGTTTGTGCGTAATTTCTCGTATGTAGTTACAATGAGAATCTTCTTTAAATGCTGGTAGTTAAATCCGTATACTTTCAGGTATACATATAGATTCTTAACTGCTGGAGTTAAATCCGTAGACTTTCTGATTAGGTCTGAGAATCTGTTGGTTTAAGTTCTTCCTTCAAATGCATGAGATTAAACCCGTTATTTTTAACGGGCATATACACTAGTAGACAGTATCTCTCTGTATCTCTGTGTACGTCTGCCCTATTATATACTTCCTATCTATTACTGTAGATAAATTATTGGACTGAAATCAGAACGGGTATGCATGTATTATAAGCATTGTATTGTGGATACCAAAAGCACCGGATCACTATAAAATACTAAATCTATTCAGTTATTAGCTTTCTTCTTCTACAAGGCCATGTTGTCGGTAGATAAGGTACAGAATGGAAGCTCTGTATACATTCGTGAAAAATATTCAAATCCTGATAGTATTACGGGTAAAACTGAAAATTGTATTTTAATTCATGAATCCTTAATTTGATTACTATTAAACCAAGGAATTTCAACGAGTACTATCTGAGCCATGTTATCTACACATGTAATCGACCACGTATCTCCATCTTTCTCTGTTTATCTGCGTGTATCCGTCCCATTACTTCCTATCTATTACCGAAGAAAAATTATTGAACTGAAATCAGAACGCGTATGCATGTATTACAAGCATTGTACTGTGATACCGAAGGCGCCAGATCACTAAAATATTACTCGATTTTTCCGTTATTAGCTTTCTTCGCTTCCACGGCCATGCTATCGGTCGATAAGATACAGAATGGAAGTTCTCTATATATTCATGAAAAATATTCAGATTCTGATAGCACCACGGGTAAAACTGATGAATGTATTTTATTTCATAGATCGTTTATTTCATCACTTATAAGCCAAGGAATTTCAACGGGTACCACCTGGACCACGTAATCGGTAGATAACATACAAATAGAAGTTTTGTAGGTATCAATGAAAAGTATTCATTTCAAACGTAAATCTCTAATACATTCAACTATATAACAATTTAAAATGAGTCAAATCCAGATCGTGGAATTTCCATGGGAACTGTCTAGTCGGTTTAATATTCATGAAAAATATTGATCTAAAACAATTATTCGTAGTAAATCATTAACAAATTCATCTCTATAATGATTTCCAATTACTCAAATCTATACCGTGGAATTTCCACGGGAACTCTCTCGCGAAAAATAAAAGACTACGCGTTTTTACTTAACAAAAAAATGTATGCAATTTTCACTCGTGTACGAAGTGTCTGTTAGGTTCAGTTAAAAGAGCTAAACTACGATAACTTTCAGGCAGATACGAAGTTTGTCGCTAGTAAAACCATGTCGCCATTATAACGCACTATTGTAATGAAAATCACTTAGAATTGTACAATGCATATTAAGAATAACATGTGGAACGTAATTGAAAGGTTAAAAATGACGCAGCTGAAAGCGAAATAAATGATACACACCATTTTACAATATATCAATAGCGCCATTTTCTTTACGTAGTTCTGGGTATTTTTCTCAAGTCTGAGAAAATAAATCTAGGAAAATGTGTTCGATGTTGCTCTAGACTCTGGGCCTGCATGACCGTATTTCAATTCTCTAATATCGACTATTGCAAGTAAAAACCATATGATAGAAGTCACGCATTAAGGAGAAAACCTGGTATAATGAAGAATAATTGTATCAACTGTTAACTATGGCGAACATATTGCATTGGTAACGGAAAACAGAAAAGTACTGCAAAAAAGTATCACAACCTACCATCTTACATACCTACTGGTGAGCGATAGATGAGCACGTTGGAAAATGAGTGAGATGCACGAGATAGAATGAGAGGCACGAAGTAAAATGAGGGTGTATAACGAGGTAGGAAAGGGAGCAACAACGTGGTTGAATGGGATATAAAATGAAGTCGATTACCTTTGCATAGGAAACAATCAGTAAGTGTAAAAATTAAGCTGAACTGAAAGAAAACAAAAATATCGCATTTCAACACTATGAAGCAAGAAGTAACTCATAATTAGTAATAAGTAACTCATTGATAAAAACAACCGAAAACGTACGAGGGAATTTCTTAGCAGCTTACACGTAGGCTGATAAAATGATGTATATATTCAGAGGACAAATGACATAAAAAAAGAGGATGACGCATGGACAATGAATACTAAAAGTGATGGAATATTAATTGAAATCATCGAGGGCGCTTGAAGAGCGAGGAATTATTTTACTATAGATATTACATGAAAATCATAGTGAGAGCAAAATTTGACTTATAACAGAAATTGCATGAAAAGAAAAGAATGAGCGAAGCATTGATATGCAATAGAAATTACTGAAAAAGAAGAGCAACAACGAAGCATTATTTTATGGTATAAAATACTGATGAAGAAAAGCATGAGAGAAGGATTAATCTGAAGGGGAAATCAGGGTCAGACGAAATCAGGGTCAGAGAAAAATAAGAGTGAAGCATTATTTTTAACAAAAATCATGGAAAAATCACGAGCGAAACCTTTTTTTAGTGATGGTAATTAGGGGAAAAGAAAAGCAAAAGCACCTCTGCCATCAGAAGCTTCTGGAATAACTCTGGCCACCACAAGGAGGGCCGTAAACCATTTATACATGCAGCAACATAACTTCTTTTTTCGAAGAAAGTTCCTTTTAAAAAAGGAAGTAATGTTGCTGCACCCTGTACTTCACTGACAGCTTCTTAACTCTGTTCCAAGCTCAGGTCCCCTAAAACACGACGATCAATAAACTGTTTTGAACGTATTTTTGGTATCGATTGATATTTTAATTTGCGTCCTTCGTGTCACTCAGAAATGTAACGCGAAAGCTCGTTAAAAACTTATAATATTTTTGATTAAACGTATATCTGACCCAAACTTCGCATTTTGAAATACGTATCTCTCCTAATAGGTAATGAATAATCGCAAGTCAATTTGCATGCGAGTAATAGACACAGCATAAAATTTTGTTAAGCGAATATAGGAAGATCATTCATGTTTAATATTCACGAATGTTGGTACCAAGTTTAGTGTATTGTATCGCTAAAAAAACCATCCCCAAAAACAGAGGTGAGGTCTACACGAAAAACAATTGCCTTGCAAGACCGATCACAATAATTACAGCGAGTTCTAGCATGCAGCTTTGCAAAATAAGAGAACAGCTACATGGGTGGCAAAATAATTGCCGCATAATTGAGTGATAGATAAGGGACTGTGAAATAAAGCGTGTATTGACATCCAGCCTTGCACTCCAGCACATCGTCTGAATGACACGACTGCTGAGTACACGGCTGTGCTGTCCAGCTGTAATACTCAGCTTAATGTTAAGTGTCCTGCCGTGCCGTTCCAAAAGCGACAGTCGAACAAAAACTCGTAGAGTCAATCAAATCTACCAGTAAAAATAAGCGTACAGAGCTAACGTGTTGGACTAACACTTGTGATATCATTAAAACTTGTCAATGACAGCTTGTTGCACGAGGCCAGTTCAAGCACCGACGTTAGAGACACGTCGACTGTCTCTCATCGCAAGAGCAAGGCTGGGATAATTCAGGCCAACAGCGATAATGACGGCACAAAGAATATCTCTTTCATGGGTGTTGAAATACCTGGAAGTTGGAAGAGTGCAAAACAGGAGCTACATATTGTCAGCTGTATCGTTTGTGAACAGAGAGAATGGTGCAGGCACCATACAGCGGACTGCCAGCAGGCACGTAGACTGGGGCAAGGTACAGGCAGGGAGCATGGGGCAAGGTACAGGTGGGGTGCAACAGGCAAGGTGCAGGCAGGGTGCAACAGGCAAGGTGCAGGCGGGGTGCAACAGGCAAGGTACAGGTAGGGTGCGTGCTGTGTGCTGATAGGACGCAGATTAAAGGCCGATATGGCCCACTAGATTAGGTGATGATCGAGTGAGGCCTCGATCATGACGTGATCGATAGATGTGTCGGCATATCAATATTGGATCGTAGAAACAATTTCTCACAAATAAACTTAACCCTCGTTCGCATACATGAGTGGTAATGACTCTGCCTTCCACCCGCACAAAAACTAACTGAAAAAGTAAATACTGTAGATAGATAGCTAAAAACGAAAAAAATCAAGTGAAAAAGAGTGATTGAAAATAACCAATTCATAATTTTTTAAATCACAACCAAGATGAATGTGAATGCTAGACTGAACGGGATAATAAGACGTTATAGACGAAGACTATACAGTTCTTACATGATGACTGGTGGGCATAGATTTTATTCTGACGAAGGATATATTCATTTGATTTATTTATTCAGGCAATCTTTCATTTAATTTACTGCAGACCACAGAGGATAAAAAAATTCTCACACGCTCACGATTTGAATCCAATGGTGCATTGATGAGTCGGAGATTCCACCTACGAGGTTGTGGAGTTGTCTCGGTACGTACTCCAAGAATTCAAGATAATGCGATGTATCAATTTACACTGGCAAAAAAACACATTATTGACACATTTTCCATCTCAATCTTATTCATGTGACACCCCCCGATGCGGTCATAGAAATTCTCCTCCAGAAAAAAAAACTCATTTAAGCTCGGGCTTTAAGAATTGATATCTTCGTCCAGAGGAGGCTGGAGTTCTTCTGTCGCCTGTTCCATGGAACCTCTTACCAAAGTTTGCCGGTGGAAGCTTCGGAATGGTCTCCACTTGACGGGAATTCGGCATTCAGCTAGGATACCTTTTAAAAGATTCCAGAATTCTGATATCGTTTGAAATATTCCAGAGAGTACCATACCTTTTGAAATGTGCTCTTTCTCGGTGTTTCAAGGGCTATGTTTTTTCCCTCTTTTCCGAGGAGTTCGACACGCAAACTCCCGACAGCAGCCAAAGACTTCCCTCCCTCCCAGTCATCGAGCCTTTCAAGCAAAGAGCATTTTTCGCCAAATTTTGTCATGACCTAACAAAGATGCCTGCAACAGATTGCTGACTCAAGCTTCAACTTCAGCCTCTACGAGTTCCTTCTTTCTTGTGTGACTTTGCTCAAATAGTCTGAAAAGGATAGAGCGCAATTTAGCATCCCTCTTCTGGAGGTCTCAACTGATGACCTTGGTGATTTTTTTTGTTTAAAAAGGGCAGGATGAAGCAAACCATCAGACGAGTTACTTTTTTTCAGCCGTGATATACGGTTATCTAAAAATAGAAGCAGGTAATTCAGAGGAGCTCTGTAACTTTGAATACTATATCCTCTAAAATAAATTTAAGTTGTTTATAAAATTGGGGGCGAGATTGCTGCGTTTCATGACCGAGAAAGCAAGACCTGGTCTCCTCTTCACACATGCTGTAATACAAGACGACGCACTCTTAACCGCACACCAAAATAAACAATAAAAAGTTTCATCAATTGAAACATGTTTTTCAGATAGGTAAAAAATACAAGATAGTAAAAATTTTACGAACAATTCTTGAGTTATATTTTAAGAGTATAGAACCTGTAAAATAGGTGATGCCATGAATAGGTGGATCTACGGTAAGATTACAAATCAAATTCATGAAATCCATAATGCCTCTCTACAACTTGACGAATTTATTACTTCACCAATTGAAAAGATACAAATGCGAAAGTAATTACAAAATGAGAATTATAAATCGAAGTATTGTTTGCTTTATTTAATACACTTCTACTTAGGAAATTGCACGGAGCACATAAAGACAATACTCTATTTAAATAGTTCCCGATAAAAAGAATTCCAGACGAGTGATATCTGGTGAGGTGGCCAAGGAATTGGTCCTTCCCTTCTAATTCACTACTAGTGTTCACTACATATGCAGTCCCGTAAGTGATGGTGTACCATTTTGATGAAACTATGGTTGGTTGAAGGTCATTTACTCATCGTGTCACACATTCTCTGTGTACGATTTCGTTGCAATAAACCATGATTTGCATGCCTTCTATTGGTGCATTTTTTGAGGGTTCATTCGACAGTTCATTCTGTCTTCATCAACTAATGTAATGTGATTAAAAATTTTTGATAACCACTGATTACAATAAAACACATCTAAGTAAGATGTCTCGTCAATTTTCTCTGTAATAAATTCATTAACTGTAAAGAGACGGAACTGAACTGAAAATCATTCATCATAAAAATTTTAAACAGAAGGTTTTGTCCTGCAGGATTGATGCAGTGTACAAATGTCAGCACGTGTGAGCGATGAACACTAAAAATCTGCAGGGCGGAACACGATTTATCCCTCCATTATGCATCTAATGATTTCAGCGTAAATATGACAAAAACTTTTCTAAAATGTATTAATTCGTCGTTTTTTCGCGACAATATTACTTAACTTGTCCACGAAACGTAGAAATGTCCACTAAAATTAGCACCAACTGCGACTGGATTTTTGAGTGGCGCCAGCGTCGTAACTTGCGAGCGAAAGAATTTACGCCACAATAGGAACCGGGGCCTTTTTAGTGTGACAGCCCATAACAGCGAGTAACTTTTTTGTATCGTGACAACCAAGTGCCTATTGCTTGGGAGACGCAATTTGCGGGTCCAGACCAATCTGAAGCTCCCGCCAGCGCCCAGTGCGGTGCCTAACACATTGCACCCATGGGAGGCCACCGTAAGCAAATTCCAACGAACCCATGCCGAGGCTTTCCATTGTTGAAATAAATACGCTTGATGAGGTGAACTTTTATAGCTTTCCTGATTTCAGGGTTCTAGTGTATGAGATGTCGATAAATTCAAGCGACTGGCATTCTTGGATCACTAAAATTGATTGATTCTGAAGTCGGAGCACTAGACTCGAGTTTGAGTTTACTATAGATGCCGTACTGAAAACTCACATTTACTATAAAAATTTATATCACAAGAGGTTCCTAATCAAAGTTTTGTATTTGTAACATCAGTATTTTTTAGTAGTTATACATCTACAATTTTGGAAAAAAAACAGAATCAATGAGGACAGAGAGAATAAATTGTAACAAGCTGGGGAGCAATCCACTTCATAGTATAAAGCACTCGAGAACTCGCCAATTATTTAATCTAGTGAATATCAAGAAATCCTCTCAGTAAAGCCCCAGATGCAACGGCTGCGGTAAATGCTACTCATTGCTGTCAACGCAGCCTACATAAGTTGTTCCTAAGTCTACACCACCGGAGCAAAATCCGACTCAAACGTAGCCAGAAATGTTTAATACCTCGCAAAAGGAGGGACAGAGATACGGGAAGACTAGAGGCTGCTTGCGGCCAGCTGGTGATCAGATGATCCTAGCATCCCCGTGGATATTTAGAGCTGCTTCCATGTGGGTTTATGGCAGCTAGGTCCAAATTTACTGCCCACTCAAAACTACCTAGTTGAGGGTGCAGACGGGGATCGCATTAAGCGAACACAATGTGAGCGTCAATTCAATCGAGGCCGATACCGATCTCTGGAATGGCGGCGTGTGAGATGGAATCAGTGATGCACAGCGAACGTCGGCTTCTGGGCGCTGTAATCTCAAGGAGGTGATGTGTTTTTTCTAGGACAGAAATCCATGAAAATCCAAGAACAGAAATGCAGAGCCCTAATGTATCGTACTTCCGAAATGCTCTCTCTGAGTGGGTGGTATACAAAAATCTTTACGAGTGGCTGAAAGAAAATGTTACTCTTAAAAAAGTGTCTGACAGAGAATAGGCTATTCTGAAAAGACCGACTGAGAGGAAATCCTATTCTTGCAGGAGATGTAGAAAAATTACAGTTTATGAGCATAACAGATGTAGATGTGATTGTACATGTAAAAAGCGAAAAACTAAAAAAAAATACGATCTTTGAATTTCGAGCAGAAGTAAACGAATTTTCAAATAAATTACGCACGCATTTTAGTAATCTAACAAGAGCAATAGCCCATCCAATAAAATTAACCATGAAGTCATCATGGTAATAAAAATAAATAAAATATACATGTCAGTCGTTAGTTGAGGAAATTGAAAAATTTGTGTGAAAATAAGATAGATGCCCCAGCAATAACGCCTACCGCCTGACTAATTTTCATAGGGCACTAACCTGTGTATGAGACACTTTACAACGTCAGATTTCCTATCTTCAGAATAGAATGTTGCACTCGACACGGATTTCTTGAAGGGTTACTAGGGATGAACATTAAAGGTTTTTATGATGAAAAAATGAAATTAATTTTGATAATTTAAATGCAATCACGAACAATAGAACTATTTCTTTTTAGTTATTTACGATACATACAATTTTAAAACGAAAGTAGGGCTCTAGAATCTACCCTTCCAATGGCATTTGCAAAATACTTCTTCATAACATATGTGATAATTAGGGCTTACAACTGAACATACTTCGCCTCAGAATCTTGCTAATTATGAATTTCCTCGTAAGGTTCCAAGCTTAAAACTTGAAAATTTAATTTATTACACCCGTGAAAAACAACGATTTTTTAATGAAAATCTAAATATTTTCGAGAATGCAAGTGATAACTTTTTATTTGGTAAGCTAAATATCTCAAAATATTCAGGCCTAAAATTAACAACATATGCAAAAATGCGTTTATTTGGATAGTTTCGTCTCTGCAAAAAGACTACACGAAAAGGCATCGAAACATTTTCCCGAGTCATTAAAATAGTTTCAAAAGCAGACTTCGAACCAGCAAATTTCCAGTGTGAGAACAGACTTCGAAAATTCTGATGAACTTTTCTTTGAATTAAATCAAACAGTGTGGTGCATGGATAACATAATCTTTAAGATTATTAACAAAAAACTATGAAAGGTAAAAAAATCGTGCTAATTGTAAATGGTAGAAGATTTTAAAGTTTAATTAGCAATCAAATATTGAATCAATAATTAGGTTTCTGAAGAAGGAGTGTTATTTATTCGCCACCATGTACTTCCCTTCACTGAAATAATTAAGATCTTATAATTCAGAAACATTTATACAAGTTAACATTAGATAATATTGGTATAAATCAGTATATAAAAACCTGAGAAAAGTGTCACTCCTTAAATAATCGTAGACTAGAAGAAACTGAAAATTTTCACGACTGAAATAAGCCGCAATTATAAAAACAGAGACTAATCTAAACTAAACAGTGCATCTCGACTACAAGCATAGAACACTGCGAAGAGAAGCAGGGGAACTTGAAAACCAAGTCTTAATTGCAAATTGCCCACTAGTAGAGCCGGGCGTGAAAAATTCACGTGTTTTTAATGAATTTTTTCATTCGTCAGATGAGATCGCCCAAAGAAGTTTCTATATTGAAGGGGTAGAAGATAACCAACAGAAAAGTCACTTATTTTATGGTAATCCAGCGTCTCTAGTACCCACAATACAATGCTTACAATGTATGTACTGTATACCCGTTTCATTGAGAAGTCAATACTTCGCCTAAGATAAATTCTTTATTTCAGTCCCTTAGAAATAGGTTGGGGAAAAATTAATTTCCCTATCTAATTCAGCAGTGAAGAGAAGTGGAATCGTACTTATAAAATGATATCATCCACCAAAAAGCTATGCATCGATAGCAAGATAGATAAAATTAAGCGAAGAACAAAAGGAAATAACGCACTGTGACTACCAACTTCTTCTGTTGCTAAGTGTAGCGGAGAACGTTTAAAATTTAAATAGCGTATCCGGGCCAATTTCATCGATCGATAACTTAAGCGAAAGGACATTCTTAATTAAACAGCATATCCTGACTACCAACTTTATGTATCGCTAACTTAAGCGGGAGAAAGTTCTTAATTTAACAACACTTCAAAGAATCCCATTCAAGGGAGTCGGACAAGCACTTCGGAGTCTCATAACCTTAACTGAAGAAGATCTCTAGCAACGCTTGTTGAAGACCTAGGGCAGGAGCTGCAGGTATTCATTAAAAGGGAGCTAGGCTTTTTTGCTGAGCTGAGCAACACGACAAGTAATTTGTACACAAATGTTATCTAAAGAGGCATCTTGTAGTACCGATGCGATGCCTTGCTCCTCACAGCGCATGCAAAGCCTCATTTCAGCGACTCCCGGATGATTTTCTACTATGTCAAATACCTGGTAAATGTTCGGAGATAAGAAACGACAAAGACGCCTGTGGACCCATGCATGCACCCAGCGAAAAGTTATTAACACTAATACATATGCATGGCAAGTAAAAACTGAGCTCACTTTTCAAGCCTCGTACATCATTTCAATGCTGGAGGGACTGTACTAATATCGTTCTTAATTTGTCTTAGTTTACTGAATCACCTATTCTAGCCAGGAGTCAAGCTGAGCAGCACTTACAGAAAATTAAAACACAAACATTCATTACTTTTGCACAAATGGGACAGAAATAATAATAAGCAGCTTTACATATGTGATGCCTTTCAATACTAGTCCGAGATAGAACATCAGTTGGCAAAAAAGCAGTGAGTAAAATAAAGGATTATAACTAAAAGGAAATGTACCATTTAAAATAAGCCTACATTCATATGAAGTTTCTGATGGTACATGCATGTTCTAGTGTTAGTAGACCCGATAAACATAGGTTGAATTCAGAAAATTTCAGTTGAAGGAAATAACAACTACACCTTCACAATGGAGGTAAAAATTGGATCTCGAAATTACAATTTTCATTTTTTAAAGATTAATCTTTTCAAACGGTTACCCTTTACTCCTGATCATTCATGTGCTTGTATGACCACACTATGCATCAAGTCAGTTTCTTTGCTGGTCCTGTAACACCTAGACGCTGTGTATAGTAATAGCAATAGAACAACGATGAACTTTTAAACATTAGCTCTTACTCGGCCATATTCCAGAGGAGCCGTTATTCCAGAGACCATACAACAACCGTGATATACAACGTTAATAATAACTCTCTGGACCACATGGCTGGAAAACAACCAGCCATGGGAGCTGTACTAAATAATACTCGGGGCTTGAAATTTCGCAAAAACAAACAATGTTTTGTAACCATATATTCTATTTTTTTATTGGTTTATTCAGAAAGTGGCGTAATAAATGTATAAGTATCATTATACATACCAGCAGTAAGATACATAAATTGAAATCCATTATTGATCTAAGATACTGAATCAGTCATTCCGTATGAAGAGCAGCTTGGACTATGCTACACGTTTAAGCGTAGGTCCAACTGCGATGTTATCGAAGAAATAATCTTCGAAATCTGTTATCTCAATTGAAGCCCAAAGGCGCTGTCATCCCATTTACAAGCTGCACAGCCTAACATATCAGGAAGTCGATCATCCAGAAGCTAGGAAGCAGCAACACCTCCCGAAGTTTAAATTCAGCCTTGGGCGCTTTATGAGAAGATAACGCTACTAAAATACAGGGAGGAAGCCCAGGTCGGAGCTTCGACATTACTAGGGCGGCCGAGCTTAAAGCTGTGATGAAGGAGGCGTTAAAGGCCGGTTCACAATAGACTTTGAAGCATCATTAAATGATGCCCGAGCTATGGTCGTCCACTTATTTTGACGGATGCCCTTCAGCTCCTCGAAAAATGATTACACAAAAACGGGCATGAAAAGAGGAAAACGGATAGACTCGTCTGAAGGTAATTTGATTCTACTTTGTTCTAAAAGGCTGCTCTTACATATACAACCGTTTAAAGAAATCTGGAAGCTTAATCTTATGGAACAAAAAATATAAACCAAAGTGACATCACACTGTGACTGAAGATGCATCTGCTAAAAAGAGAGCCAAAGAATGAGATTTGGTATAATCCCATCAGACATATGGCTTCCAGCCCACGGCTTGCATTAAATTAGGTATGAGAGTCCGACTGCTGCTGTGTATAATTGAATATGCTAATGAAATGACATTAATCCATCGAACGAACCTTCTTCTGCTCGAAAGCTCAGAAGACCAACGCCGACCTCGACAACTGATGTGCAGATTCGAAATGCGTTCAAGAAAAACTTGTAATGGGTCGCCGAAAACAAGGCAACTGCCTTAGTTTTTATCAGCCACGAACGCTACTTTGTTACGCTGTCTACACTCGAAAACAGATGAAGTTCATGCAAAACCTCAGAATTTTTTAGTGATGAAGCCAAAAATACATCGAGGAATGAATGACTTAGATTTGAAATTGTGTTCTTTATTAGTTCATTAAACGAGAATAAAATGATCTTACCGTTGAACTTTCAATAAGTCGGCATTGCTAACTTGACAGTAATGGTGACTGTAGGTATGAAATGAAACTCACCCCACAAGGACCGTGAAGAAATGTTCGTCAACATCATAACACATGATAATAAATCGATGAAACATATGGTAATCAAAATTAATATTATGTTCAATTGTGAGTTAAACTGGTGTTTTGCATTTTCGGTACTGATTATGAACCGTTGATGCACCAATGCTGACGCATATTTTCTGTATTTCATAATTTTTAATTACAATCTGTACAGTCTAATACCTTTACATAATTTTAGTTCACTAATCCTATATTTTAGTTCGCTAACTTGTCCGTCGAAGGAACTTCTATCATACGAGAGAAACACTACTTTTTAGTGAGAAATTTTACTATCCAACTTATTCGTACGTACACGCAAATTGAAGATTTTATCCATGAGATACAGTATTGCTAAACTGGAAATTGTACGTAGCGATCAGTCAGAAACTGAACTGAAGGGACAAATTTCTCCAGCACAAAAACTAAACGAGTTCGGTAGTTCAATTCTGTAACTGCATTAAAGCGAAGTTCCGCACCACTATGGCGTGCAGGAGAACTCTTACGAACAGCATTGACGGCAGCAGTGCTTTCAAGCAAACTATCGAGTTATCGGCATAGGCAACCTAATGAAAGAACTTGTCCACCCTGTCCCGGGGCCAGCAAGAATGTGGGTCTGGTTCTGGTCGCCATGATTGCAAGCCAAAGAGTTTTACTCACGGCGCTCAGATGAGAGCCAATTTACTCCGTCAAAATTCAAAGGCAGATCGGCCCAGATTTATCCTTGTGGAAAGTTTGCGAAAAGGTTGATTTCGGCTATCGGTCAAGGTTGAAATATTCACAGTGATGAAGCAGCTCAAACAACAGGAGATCAAAGCTGCTGTTCGGAGCGACGGGTTAAATACGAATCAAAATGACTCAGATTGTGCAGTACAAAACGGCAACGCCTCTGAAATTACAGTATTAATTAGTAACGGCTGAGAAACTACAGTGCAAATTAGTTACACGTCAGAAATTACGGCACAAATCAGTGGCGCACCTGAAATTGCAGTACAAACCATTAATGATCACACCAAAAAAATCTCGCGGGTCTACGCCAGTAATTCGCAATTTATAGAAAGTTCCTTACCGTATGTTTAATTTGTCATGATTAATTTAAAGTAATTGAAAATGCACGTGTACGTTCAAAGTAAACGTGAAATTTAATACAATGTATTATAGTTTGACACGTTCCTTGAAGCGTAAAAGCTCAATTACTTCCTTTATAATAAGTTTAGAATAAAATTTATCTCTAATTCTCTCAACTTAAAGTGTTTATTGAGTTAACTATTTCGATTAGAATCCTTCAATACATTCTTCAGAACATACTTTATAAAAAGGAATAAACAAATGAGTGTACAAACACTTTTACGAGGATTGGGATACGTTATCTGGAAGTATGTGGTTTATACATCCATATCATCATCGTTAAAAATTGGTAAACTATTCCCAGCTCAGTTCAGTTTGCCGGTCTACGTCGATAGTCCGATAGTAAAAATTCAATCATTCATTGACATGTAGGGCAATAAAGTTGTCTCTTCAGTCCTTTTAGATAGGGAAGGATACAATTTATTAAATTAGTGTTCACACGTGAGCCAACGTCCGCAGGACTAACCAGAAAAATGCAAGTTCTGCGTTAGCGCGTTCCGTGTTAAAAAAAGATGCAAATATAAACTCGGTCGTCAATAGCTATTCAGGTGGGAAAGCTTACTGTGTAATCTGTGTCTCCATGATTGTTTTCTCTGAATATGAATGAAGAATTGCGATTGTTTAGGCTAGAAAAGTCTACTGCTAAGGAAGAAAACTGAATATAAGTAGGAAGAGTTTTTCCTTTTTTCTGTAGAAATGGTTTTGAAATAGGGTTGACGATTAAATCCAATTAATAACATTGAATTGTTTTACATAGAACTTGGAATCTTCACAACGGTTGTTAGTGTTCAAACTAATAATTCATTTTTAACATTATTATTATCGTTTGTTCAAACTTTCTCCAACATGACAAAATCACATAGGACAAGTATCAGAGCGAGGGCTCCCGTTCATTTTGTTGTAATTCATGACGCCCTGCGAACAGTAGCAGCAAAAAAACATTCTGCAATAATATTAATAACAATAAAGAGGCGTAAATAGTTGCAACCGTGTGTTACTGCAAATTAAATGCGTGTCAATTGAACCTCTATTAAACTGTGACTGAGGAACTTTCATTATTTCTTCCAGATAAAATTATTAGCGGATGATGTGGAAGGTTCCGAATAGTTTCGGATGTCATGAAATAAAATTTATTCGACTATTCCTGCTTCTATAAGGGCTCATGAAAATTGCAACAGATATATCAATAGTGAGAATATCATCGCGTGTTATATAGCGAAATAAAAAGCTCTCAGGTGCTAATTAAATGCAGCGCAAGTACACTTCAAATTAAGTGGATGATCAACAGCTGCAGTGTCAACAAGCTTCGTATGAAGCTTATGCATTATTTTTGAAATTCACGTCAAGTCAGGTCATATTGTTGAAACTCGTGTGATTTTGAGAGATGCAACATGACTGTTCAACACGACGAAGATACTGTCGTCAACCAACCCAATATTTTTTTATCATATGATGGAAATACGCTGAATAGGAACACGAACTTATTACATTTCAACAGAGTTCTTCGTAAACAAACAAACAAACAACTTTATTTCCAATCAAGTACACAGTACATAGACATTAGTACACTGGTTTTTAAAATTCTTAAGGTTAACATACATAACATCTTAAGGTTAACATGTAACATAACGTAAAAAGCAAGATGTTCTCTTCAATTTATCCCCTTCTGATGAAGGGACGTGTAACTGACGGGAAGATGTAACTGACGGGAAGATTTAACTCCAGGTCAAGCACACACGATGTTTGTGTTGTTGGAGCACCATTAGACGTGACACAAATAACTGGGATCGGAAATCTAAATATAAATGATTGGATTCACTTTGTTTGAACAAAAGAATTCAACCCCGGTATTTCATTCCATGTAGAAGTTTGAAACTGTCCGCAAACAAACAGATAGCTCACCAGAATATATATGCTTGAAAAATGTTTGATTACGAATGACGTCTACCTATACACTCCACAAGAATACTTCCTTTCCAGGTGGATGACAAATCGTACAATGCCCAGTAATAAACGCGCAGAAATAAATTAAACCATAAATCATTACGTCCTGAAAAATTCATAGTACGGATCCATACTGGCGAACAGGACGTCATGAGGTCTCAAGTCAGTGGTTCTTGCGCTTTGTCACAGACTAGAAAAAAATGAAGGCATAATAATAATTTTTAAAGAACGCCCTAAGTAGAACTTTTACGACTAAAGCGCGCTCAAAAAAACTGAAAAGAGATGCAATTTCTTAGGAAGCTGCTCGTTTTTCCTGAACTTGGTGCAGTTAAATCACCAAAAGATTTGTCGAAAGCGCAGAAGAAACTCCCTGAAAACAAACGTTGGAATAGTTTTTTGTGCTCATCATTGGAAAGAGAGGCTTAGGCCTTCCAGCTCAGGCGACGCAGGGAACGCTTAGTTGCTGCGCGCAACTGCACCTAATGGATTCACGAGGAAAAACTGCCTAATGACAAATAATGGAAATGCCTACTCAACTGTACAGTACTTTCGTGAGCTGAAATTTTTCTCTAGCTTAAGGCTACACTAATAATGGCGTACATATGCGAAAAATATTTTAAACGAATTAGAATGACAAGAATAAATAGTAAAAGGTATGAAAAGTTATTTACAAATTCCTAGGTAGTGACCCACCGGTGGGTCACTCAGGTTAGGTTCTGTAATTTTTTCAGATCCTTCTAGTGACTATGCGTACAAAGTGAAGTTTTACACCAATCAGGCAATCGGAGTCAACGTGTTAAGCACCACTTTATACAAATTTCCCTCGGATTTTATAGGCAGCGAAGAACTATTTTTACTTTTTAAAGTGTAACGTGAAATTTCCTCAAAATCTTTAGATCAAAGACACGTGAAAGCTTTAAAACTTTGGTTGAAATATTTGCACGTTTTAGAAAAAGGTTTGACACATGAACATGACATTCGATGTTTTCATGTTGACACACTGCGAAATTTCACACTAAAATCACGGGGGAAACACTCTAAAAATGTAATAAAATAACTTTAAACCAGATGCATGTTTATTTAGAAATACTCACCTTCTCACGAATAAGGAATATTAATTGCAAATAAAAAAGAAAAATACGTAGTGTTTCCACGAAGTTATATACCCACGGAACTGAGCATGGAGGGTTAGCTTCAACGAAACGACATTGTAGATTAGCAGATGCCTTGACTTGCCAAGCCTGTTTATTCCGATTTAATTTACGAGCAAATTTTTGATGAAAGTAACGATTCCTAATCATTTTTGATAATTTTTAGACACAGAATGTTACTATTTTAATGAAGGTTAGAATTTCAAAATTCATTTTCAGACGTGGAATTAGATCTGATCTGAATTGTTCATTGGGTCTGCAGTGGTCATGTAGTATTCCGTTATCCAGACCGTATCTTCGTCGCCTCTTGTTTACTTGCGAATTAAATGTCATGTCTATACATTGATTACAGCTTAATTAACGAGTCTCTGCAAATGCAACAAATGTTTGGGCTTGGAGTTTATACAAGTATACTAGATTAAGTATCAATTCGTTTCCGCAACCCCCCCCCCCCACAATCACGGGCGTCTTAATGTAAACAAATTTCATATTTGCAACCTGAAGTCGAATTAAAAATGTGATTCATCTGTTACCTCTTATATTTTACGAATATTTACAGACATATGCGCTCACGTTCCACCACATCCTTCATAATGTAATATATAACATATACGTTAACTTACATTAAAATTTGAAGTCAAGCTCGAATAGAATTGTAAGCGCCAGAGGACTTTTTCATCCACACACTGAAGATTTCAATTGATATGAAGGCGCTTTTGTTTCCTCTTTATTGAGCTGTAGACTTAAATTAATTTTGTTCATAAAACTTTAAGACATCTATATTCGTCAAGGACAAACCCCAGGTATTGTATTGTTCGACATTAATCTATTATTCGATGAAGCAAGCATTCATCAAATAGGAAATATAGTTGGTTAAGAGCAACGAAACGTTTCACTGCCTCAGTAGGCTAAATTCCAAAGTTCCCTATTACCCAGTTTTTGGGAGAAATTCTCGCAAAGAAGAGTTCTTCTTTGGAAACTGAACAAAAGCCAGAAGTTTTCAATGCCTCTTTTCACAAAATCATTCTGCTAATTTCCCACGTGATGAAACACGATTGAAAAAATTGTAAATTTTCAAATCTATCAACTAACAGAACGATGTACCGTTATCAAGTGCAATGAATCAAGTGTAATAGCTCGTAGAAGTTGGTTTACCCTTAGTTGTATGGAAATTTGGTTGACCATCACGAGTCATGCTACATACACTTATCCCTTTCATCCCGGAGTATAGATATATACGTGTGGTGCATACCGTGAAAAGCAAAATGATGCAACACGTTGATTAAATCGCCAGATTGCACATTTATATACCACGTGAAATTACGATAATTGGACCATATATAAACAATAGTATAAAAAGGTGAATAATATATCTAAAACCCACATATATTTAACACGTTAACCGCCATGCCTGACATCAGAGATTTGTCACTACCGCCACGACTTTACCATTTTACGACTTTATCATTTAACCTTCCGTAAATATTTTAAATTAATTTTTGAAAATAATTATTAAAAATTTGGAAATGTACAACCTGTGGTACATGCGGCGGTAAGTGAAATCCTCAAATGTACCACCGGTGGTACATGTGGCGGTTAACGTGTTAATAGAAAAAAATATATAGGAAAATGTATAAGAAATACGTGAACAAAAGTTTACAACACATTTCAAGATATACATCCATTAATACTTCGTTGCATAGCCCTTAAATTATGGCTTCAAGACGTTTACAGAAGTTCACTACCAGCCTTTTAAAAGTTTCGGCCGTAATCTTATTCCATCCTTCAATACAAATTTCTTTAAATTCAGTGATGTCATTGGGACCTCTCTTCTGAATCTTCAATTTCAATTCCCTCTACAAGTTTTCGATCACATTCATGCCCGGAGATTGACTTGGCCATTCTAAAATATTTATCTTCTTCATCCTCAACCATTCCTTGGTTTCGTTTGCAGTATACTTTGGATCGTTGTCTTGTTGGAATTTCCATCCACGTTTCAATATTAACAAACGAGCTGAAGGAAGGAGTTCCTCTTCCAATATTTTACGATATTTCCTGCCATTCTTGGTTCCTTCAATGATATGAAGTTTACATACCCTTGATGAGCTGAAACATCCCCACACCATGATTGAGCCCCCTCCAAACTTAACAATGCCTAGGTTTTGTGGTGCACTTTGGTTTATACTCGTCATTTTGTTGCCTCCAAACATGGTTTGTGCTGTTTCTCCCAAATACTTCGATTTTGGTTTCATCTGACCACAGTACTGAGTTCCAAAACGCTGCTGGTTTGTTCAAATGGTCGTTGCCGTACTTCAGCCTGGCCTTGACGTGACATTTCTGGAGGAGAGGTGTCCTATGAGGGGTGCGGGAGCGAAAACCTTCACGGCGTAGTGCCCTGCTGATCGTGTGTTTCCTAGCTTCGATCCCATATGCCTTGAGACCATTTTTCAATTATTCACGAGTGGTTTGAGGCCTCTGCACTACTGTTCGGACCAATTTTCGAGCAGCACGGTCGTTAATCTTACGAGGACGACCAGTTCGAGGCTTACTGAGAGTCGTATTCCGACATTTCCACTAACGTATTATGGTTCCAACCTAGGCTATAGGAACACACAGTTGTGCACTTATCTTCCGATATCCCAAACCTTCATTATGGAGCTCCACAACACGTTCGCAAAGATCTTGGCTGATGTCCTTATTCTTACCCATACTCACGACGTTTCAGAACGAGAGCTGCTGTACCAATGACACGTTGTTGGAGATGAATGCTGACGAAAGTTCGGTTGTTAAATAGTAGAATGTATTAGAACATTCTGGAATATTCCTACAAAAATTTTCATGCATCATACCGACAAAAAAGTCGGGTATTGTAAACTTTTGTTCACGTATTTATTATACATGTTTCTATATATTTTTTCTATTAAATATTTGTGGGTTTTAGATATATTATTAACCTTTTTATACTATTGTCTATACATAGTCGAATTTTCGTAATTGTACGTGGTCTATAAATGTGCATTCTGGCGATTTAATCAACGTGTTGCATTATTTTTCTCCCCGCGATATGTGCAAAATCCGGGATGAAACGGTTAAATGACTTGTGTACGACGTAACTGAGAACCTGTAGTATTCCACCTAGTATTCCATTTTGAACTCGCCTCAAGGTACCATTTTTTATTTGGACGTATCTTTAAACGAGTTAATTGTGCAATATTATTTATCAAATAACTTTTCAAGCTCTAGATCTTTTGTTATCACTCACTCAATTTGTGCAAATTACTAGTCTTGACACCAGATTCAGGAAAAAAATTTCAACTTCGTCATTATCTGATCCAAATTTGACGTTCATTGCACAAAAAATTTGCTTCTATGCTCTAGAAACACTAAGGTTCATTTCTGCTTTTAAATAATTTCCTAACGAATGGCACACTCATAGACCTTACTAGTCCTTAACTCTACTTTATATCCTGCCCTGAGACGTCATATAGAAGCAGCTCTCGGGGACCTCTTGCTTCTGCTGCAGCACTTGCCCTGAGTTTCGCCCATGTTTCACTATTTGCCCTTAATCTGCACATTTGTCGTAAGGGGTTTCTATTTGTCGCTGATATCTGTCCGCTAAGCCAACAGATGGCCCACACACTCACCCTCACACCTATCGCAGCCTCAGTATCTTGTGCACGGCTTCTGCCTCAGCCAAATTCCGCCTAGAGAAGGTAACGAGTCAAAGTAATACTCTTGGATGCAAGATGTATTTGCAACTCTTGGATGCAACATGTTAACTTTTAAAAATAACGTATATACAGTAACACCACATGAAAGTCACGTTCACAGCCAAACATAACTGAAGACGCCGTTGTAGCAGTGAAGTTACCCACGAGGGCGATTTCAGCCAAAAATTGTAATACGTGAAGGATTTCGTCTTGGTAATCTTCAGCTTCACAAAAAGCGTTTTTAACGACTTCCTAGTATTTCTGTTCTGAAATAAAGAGGTTATTCATATACCAAAAACAGGCTTCACAGGTTACTAATGAGCAAACGCCATCTAAATTATTAGCATTGACATTAAGTTTCTTCGATGAAATACATAGAATTTTTGGAGTGATAGCTCTATCCAAAACACTAACCAATAGTTCTTTATTCTCTATGGACGCCTTCACTCGCTGTCAGCAAACACATCAATAATGTACCACTGCACTTTTTGCGCACCATTGTGCTAAAGAAGGAGATTTATGAAGATCAAGAAAAAGGGATTATTACCTACCCCAGTAAAGACCGATTTCTATTTACATTCATCCCTGAAGAGCCACGTGTAGGAAATTGTTCAAGCCACAATATAAGTACATGTATTACTTTTGACTATCAACGAACAATTAAAAATCAATATTTAGAACATCAGTACAGAAAAAAATTATCTTGTCTATCAGTCACTGACATGCGTCCCGTAGATTTCAAATTTTAGTGGTAAAAGTATCAATCTATGATTTAAAATAAACATCCCAACATAAAACAATTGTCACTGATTTAATCTTGCTTCTCCGTAGTTGCTTGATTGCTTTGGGAACACGTGGACGCATGAAAGAATGTCTTCCTGAAACTTGTTGCAAGTTGCCTGTAGTAGTACGAATGTTCATAGATGAAGCATAAAAAAGAGCAGTTTCTTTAGGTATCACAAGAATTTTCAATTTCAAAATGAACCTGCAGGTAAATTTTTTGGAATAACTTCTCACACGTCGTTCCCAGTTTTCATGAATTACACGCAATTTTTTTTTAAATTTAGTTTCTGAGCGACAAATTTTTTTCACCAAAAAGTAGGAGTTGTAAACCCTTCTGTTGCATGTTAAGCAAAACCGAACGCAAACCATTTTCGTGCGAAGAAGCCATTTCCACGGCAAAAAGAGGTGAGTTCTATTGCACATCGTCGCCTCAGCCCCAGGGGCTGCGCCTCAATTGATGAAAGCAACATTTGTAATTCCGATAACAGAGTCTTGTCAACACGACGCGTGAACTCTTGCAGGTGAACTCCGTTACCCTGAAAATATGAGCAGTAACAAAAGATAGTCAAATGAAAACTAACAGAAACGAAACTACAAATGGGTATATACAATAAATGGAAGAATGAATAAAAATTCAAGTTAGGAATTACATATGATCTCAGAAAAAAAAATCGATAAGTACTCAAAAATCGTAACTGACGAAAGCGAAGATCAAAACAAGCACGTATAGGAATATTCAGTTTGAAAACTGTCAGCGGGAAGAAAGTGCAAAATTGTTTATTTTCAACGAACAAAAATGAAAATGGAAATAAACTTATGAATCAATTATTTAAGCACAGAGGGTCTGAACACAAGAACAGTTGTTGATGTTCATACTCGTAGAAATACGTCAGTGAACTACAAGTGTGCCTAAAGCCAAACAAGCGTTACTGTATAATTTTCTGATTTGTTTATTTTGCTTTTGGATTGGAAAAATTTTCATTGGCTAGCAAATTAAGAAATGCAGAATTGTGAGGCAAAGAGGTACAAATAACTCAATAACCAAAGCTTTAATACTGGAAGGCATCTGTCCAGGTTTCAAAAATTACAAAAACAAATCAAACGTAAAGAATATTTTGCCCACCTAACCGAGCGAAAGTTGAAGATCTCTTTGGACGACTTCTGCTTCAACAACTCTTGAGCTGGCATTCAATTAAGGAGGGGAAGTGACGTAGACTTTTCTGCAGAAAAATCTTTCTTTTGACATGGAAAATCTGAGCCTGAAGTCCGTCCAAAAATCGATCCGTTCAGGGAACAAAACAGAAAACTATATAAACCTCTTCTAACAAGAGCATCCATTACTATGTTTGGGAAAATCTAGATAGTTATCTGTAACTCCTATGCAAGCTACCCACAACTCGTACAAAACAGCACACGTATGGGCACGCATGCGTTTCTCAGCAATTTAAACGGATCATAAATATCATCGGCACCGAAAACTCTTACACTTACTGCCTCGCACAAGGTACAGAAAAAAGCAAATGTATTCCGTGGACAACAAATCATTTTATATAAAAGTATGAATCAAGGCACTTGATCATGGTCGAGTTTCATACGGCGATAAACTCGCGTTAAAAAGCTTCTGTGCTTCGAAAAACACTATAAATTAGAAAGGGATTTATAGAGAACATTTAACGCCGACAGCTCCATTAGGCTTATGAGAAATGTCTCGTTCGGACGCAGCGTGCCAGCCTCAGTTCTCTGTATTATGAAAGTAATTAGAGGCTCCGTGACACTAATGCACTTTTTCTACGGAAGCTTTTCAGCGGAAATGTTTACGTTAACAACACAAAGAATTTCCCAAGAAATTACTGGACAGAGCACCAAGGAGCGACAGCGTAACAAACTATAGTTACAAATAGAAAAAAGCCGCGGCAGATTTTGTTTGACCGTGAATCCAAAGACGTGGACGAAATGCAGCAATGTTATACTAGAAACTTCGCTGAAAGATCCGAAGTTGTATCTTTCTGAATCGGAGGTATTGCGTCACAGTGTTGAAAGTGGTATAGAGAGAGTGGAAGTTTTAAAATAAACAATTACAAAGCCCCTGATGCACAATTATCTTTGAATTCGTAGAGAATACAATTCATGATATAGTAATTTCCTGCAAAATTGTAATGCAACATTAGGAGCAAAGAAGAAAAAAGACAGTGCTGGTACTCTGTTCGTCTGCGTGGCACGTGACTTATCTACGACAGGAAAACTGGAAACCCTTTTTTAGGAAAAAACTTGCCCCATAATTTGCCACGCACCTGATCTAGGTAAAAGTCAAGGACTACTATAAACAGGACGTGCACCGCCATGTAGCTGACTGCTGGAGGGGAGGCCAGTTCACTGCGTTCAGTTATCCTCCATCTGTCATAGTGCGAACATTGTCGTAGTCTGTCGCTCAGTTTGAATCAGAGATTGTTGTTTGTTTCGAGGCACGTTGCTGCATTTCTAAGTGGATACTGTTTGTTTACAAAGTTTATTGCTAATTATATGTATTAAAAATGCCGAACAAGTGAGGAGTTATGAACTGTCGGGGTAATTACAATAAGGAGAACAGGCGCCGCACCGTATCTTCAATGTGCCTGTTTCATGTCTGCCATCTCCAAAACTCACACTTCACCCGGCGAAAGCTGAAGACCAACAACTGATGTATTTTCTTCAAAAGGATAAGATTACTTCATTTGATGCTTTCAAACCTGAACGTAACCTGCATAAGCAGTACAAGAACTTGATTATTTCAAGATCGAAAGAAAGGCCTGTGTGTTTGTTCATGACCGACAACTTCAGTGAATGCAGCATTCACTGTTATATTTTATTTTTTAACTCTCTTTCTCTGATATGTAACGCCCGTTCATATTAAACACGATATATACAGATAACTGCAATAATGATTAAATTAAATCGATCATCTGCAAGCCATACCATACGGTCAACAAGTAATTAGAAAATACAATTTCAATTTAATAACAATCACAACTTTATGTTTTAAGTTTTCGCTCTCATAATTTTCCTTTTTCGGTCTTTCTCAGATGTTAAACATCCAATTCAGTTAAATGTAATGATGTCAAGTCTAAGCTATGCCTAAAGAAAATATTTCGCTTATCACCTAAAATGCGTATAATACCTACCGCGTCAGAATTTATATGTATCACCAATGATTACCTCTTAAGTCATCATTGAAAAAGCGAAGTTTCATTTGTTTCCCCATGTATATTTAACGTTCATTGCGTGATGTAAATGTTTACGTATACCGTAGGTACTGCTCTTCTATCATCTATGATACTATGCATAGAATACTTACCACTTAAGGATTTTATGATAAGGCATCTTTAAAAACCAATGCTGCTATATTTCTTATGCACCAACTTTATTGGAAATATACGTTTTTGTTTTGTTTGTTTGTCTGTGATTGTCGAAAACAAGCCCACTTTGTGTTCCCCACTAACGCTCAGTGCGTTCAAGAACGGCATTAGTACCACTGTTTAAGACACTTCATCCCAACAATGGTTTTTGCTTCTATGTCTGTTTGTTTATATGCGTGAATGTTTGTATGTTTGGTTGTTTGCATTGGAAAAGGTTTAACTATAATCAATTTGTAAAGTCTAAAACTGCAGCAACTCGGCTTTCTATAAAGTGACCACTAAGCTCATACAATAATACATGTTAAGTCCGGTTAAAATTGGTATTTCAAAGCATTACAGTGCTTTAAACCATTTAAAATTCACTGTAAAACATTATTATCCCTTCAACTGCTTGAAAGAAGTAATTTTTGATCAATTTGTCTGATGGAAAATGTTATGTTACTACGAATGCAATGGCCTCCGTTACCGTAGTCAGCTACGAGGCGATGCACGTCTTGGTTATAGTAGTCCTTGGTAAAAGTGTATATCATAGTATAATATACTGCGCTGTGAGAGAGGGAAAAATAGTATTTATTAAACGTAATTCAAATTCAGAGGGTACATATGACTTAGTACCCATTTTAAAATAATGTGTGGGCAGCTTTTTCCTAAACATTAATTCTTTGTTCACGTTAAGAAAATAATTATACGTTACATGAATTCTGTGTACGCTTACGGTACGACTATACCCCCCTCCCAATACAAAATGTATTACTTGCAGCGGACACGCCGGGGTCCGCCTCCCTCCTCCGCCTCCTCCCTCCTCCGCCTTCCTCCCTCCTTCGCCCCCTCCCTTTTCCGCCCCCTCCCTTCTCCGCCCCTCCTTCCTCCGCCTCCCTCCTTCCTCCGCCTCCCTCCTCCGCCCCCCCCCTCCCTCGTCCACCTCCCTCCTCCTAAAAGCGTTGGCAGCCCTCGGATTCTGTAGTCAAGTGAACAACGTACCCTAACATTCTTTGACTTGTATCCCGAAGGTAGTTTAATAGTTAGACGAGGGTACTATAATGCTTCTCAGTTCTTTCGCTCCTTGATCGCATTTTTTAAGATAAGCTGTTGTGCAGTTGAGTAATTCTGAACCGAAATAGAAACCTCATCACTGTTAGCATACATCACATCTAGTCCACCAAGAGCGACAGCCAAAGCTGACACAATAGCAGAAACTTTGCGGATAGCAACAAGCTTTGAGCTTAAAATTTTCCTCCTTTTCCACTGGTAACCAAGCTATCGATAGCTGACATGTTTATATCTACTCATACAGTTTTCCCCACTGCGTTTAAATCTGGAAATCAGTGAACAGTGGTGCAATAGAGGCAAGTAGTTTATATAATTCGAATGTTTTGGTTACTTTGATACATACGATGGATACAAAGGTATCTGCCAACTTTTTTTCTAGATCAGCGTTATCCAGACACAAAAAATAACAGTGATAAAACACATTGCACTCTGTTTGCCACTCGAAACTTAACGTTTATTAAACAACAACAAATTGCTGAGCAATGCTTAATTCGCAATTAAGCTAACACACTTCATGTGTGTATTTCTGGATCTAAAAAATGACGCTAATTTTCAAACTCCTGGATTAAAAAATAACGCTAATTTGTAAACTTTGCGCACCTTGGCACAAGAAGTTCCACTCAAAGAAAAAAATTGTACTATACAGTTTTAAGAATTTACTTCATACATTCTTTTTGTGAATAATTGTCAAGGTAAAAATTGATACCTCAAGTTATGCACAAATTTCAATGAATATGAATTTTTGATCACAATTCAAGTAAGCAACTTCTCCTTCCTTTGAAGAAGCAGCACAATTTTTGCAGGCAAAAAAAATTCAAAATTCTACTTAAGAACAATTTGCAACGAGAGCTTCACGCTCATTACACCGGAGTAGGGAGTGCACTTCCACGTTATTTTACGCATTAAATATATATTTACGTGAAGGAAATTGAACAAGTCACTATCAACGAATCATTAGAAAATAAAATCTAACCAATATTACTAGAGAATAAATAGAAGCGGTAAGAAAATAGAGACTTGCAGTATTTGTTTTAATCCCAGCGTCTTTAATTGGACGGCAAACAGTCCTGAATGATGCCCCATCCAATTATATTTAACTAAACTGAATGTGAATTCCAATTTCCAATTCCCTTACTTGTTAATTCAAATAGCATGAACGAGAAAATTTTTTAGCGAAGTATAAACAGAAAACTTGCAAGAAGATAATATCATTTCCAAGTAATTGCAATCCAGTTATAATTGCGACACAAATTGGCATTGATTACAACAGAGTTGCAAACCATGTTACTTAAGGAAATGCAAAACGTGAGTTGCTCTCACTGGTGGGAAAATATACTCTAGAAACTAAGTCTATCTTTTTTCTTGTACTTTTTTAAAACGTATATAACGTATGACTCAAATTTTTAGGCTTTTTCCCCCACCAACCCGAGAGTATACGTTTTCAGCCTAAATTGACTTAACAATATCAGGAAGTATACTGTTTAGTGATGCAATTTTTTGATGGTTTGCAGTTGTGTGTCGACCCTCACTAAATTCAGATTATTTTTAAAATATACGCGCATATATATATATATATATATATATATAT
>VCRD01000666.1:149121-185710 GCA_006783055.1 Trinorchestia longiramus | reverse complement strand
TATATATATATATATATATATATATATATATATATATATATTAATATATATATATATATGTATATATTGTAAGAGTTCTGCATAATTACCTGTCGAAATTGCCATTCATATGCCGGAAAAAATCCACATAAATATTCTGGTAAAATTCCCCGTATTTATTAAAATATTTTCAATAGAGAATAAGCAAGGTTCTTCATCAGTAAATGCTATATCATTGGCACGTGTTTCTGCTTCAGTTCCACACGCTGAATATAACATACACTGAATTTTACATACTTTGCCATCTCAACCACTAGTATTTTTCACCAACAAATGCAGGGGCTTTAAGGCAGTCAGAGCTAACTTTGAACTAATCAAAAATTACTGGCGTAAAAGTTTCGTGCGTGTCACACATATGACAAACTCTTTCCCTGAAAACGCTCTCAGTAATCTACAGTGATTTGAAACGTACGTATTTTACGAAGTATCATACAAGTATCGAGGGTTCAACGTTCCGTCCGCGTGCGTTACGTGGTTGTCCTACCTACATCGTGTGTGCTTATTGTATTCAACACAGAAGTCTACCACGCTTGCCTGAAGAACATGTGCGAATTTTCCATGCATTAAGTAGCATAAATCAGACGATATTTTAGTGGAAATATTTAGCTATGAAATTGCGTTGTGTGTTTCATTTAGTATGTTATCATGAATGCAACGCTACGAGCATTTCAAAAACTGCACATAGAATATATTTTTACACTTTATAGTGCTGCATTATATTGATATGAATTATGATGCACATTGAAGAATAAAAAGCCTCACAAAAAAGACCTCTAAAAGTATTAAAGAAACTCCTTCGACACCCACACATTAAGAACTTCACGCACTGCAAGAAAAAGAATTACTTTGCAAGTATGGACATAAATTCCGTGTACATTCAAAGAAGCTTTGGATTAAAAGTCCCTAAAAATTAGCAAGGTGCTGAACGATTTGGGACAAAAGGCCAGAGACACGCGTCATTCACGGGTCCGAAATCAATAGGATCGTTGCCCGAGTGGCCGGCGCGGGCATGACGGCAGTATCACGCATACTGCTGTCTTGTCAATTGTCTGATGTCTTGCCCGAAGTCATGTGTCAAGTCCCATCATCCCTTAATTATAGAGGGTCTTTTCCTTGCAAGAACAATAGAGCATTTTTAAAATTGAAGCAAGATTATTGAAGAATTTACAGGCTACAAAATAAATGGTAAAATGAAGCACAAAGGTGAACTATGAATCATTCATTGGAAACCAATGTTCCTTCCATGTACTATACATATGCTCAATTTTTATGATGGAGTATACGTACAAAATTTATCTGAGAACTAGAAAATTTGTAGGAGAAAATACGATACAAAAAATAAATTAGATCTTTTTTGAAATAATACATACTTATCGCGATTGATAGAAAAATGAGTCTTCGGATGACGAACCTATAGAGCCCTCCTAACAGTTACATGTAGAAGAAAAACTCTATGACAAGTTCGAATTAAATCTGTAAATTTAACAACTTTTTAAGCTCCGTATAAAATAAATCCACGGCATTTCTCACCCAAAGTCAAATCCTACAAATGCACGCACATGTATAGCTATTCCAACTAACATCACCAAAGAAGATGAGTCTCTGCGTTGCCGTTATAAGGGGGCTTACTTTAACGGTACTGATGGTTCGTGAAGTTTTGCTTGCAGGTTTGTGTAGCAAGTTCCCCGTATGCGTACAATTGCCTGCCCGACACGACTAACTCTCCTACAAGCATATATTATTTCGTAATAGATAGCAGCCGTATTATAATGTATTTCGAAAAACAATCACTGTGCGTTTTACATACGAGTAAATCAAGTAAATAAAATGGCATGAGACAGCTCCCTTACCTGCAGTGATGGTCCAGAGAAAGAGAGTGAGCGTAATCAGCTTTTACGCAGCTAAGCACTCTGAGCTATGGCTTCCAAGTCAAATACTAAGTGAAATTTTCAGTTCTCTGGAGAATAACGAAGTCCTCTTGAGAAAAAACCATGTTATTATGCTGAGAGATACCCTGGCTAAAAAATTACCTTAGCTATAGCAGCTGAGATCCAAAAATGTCGTGTAAACATGGTACGATATCAATAAAACTTGCACGACTGCCCTTTTTCGACCCATGAGCAGAACGCGTTCTAAGTTTACTGGCTTTAGTCACTGAATGTTGCATTTCAATAATTTAACCCATTTATGCCCAGTGTTGCGTTCACGCAACAAAATAACACTTCACTTTTCTCAACCACCTAACCAAACTATACACTTTACAGAGACGGAATTGCTTTCCGTAGCTTCAGGACATTTGTACTGAGAGGATGTCACGTGTATGTTAGGCCTACATCAATAAACCTTCAATAATTACCTAATCTTCAACAATTACGAGCGTAAATGGGTTAATCAGCAAGATAAAAAATAAGTGAGTTTAACACAAGGTGAAGTTCATAAAGTGTTTAATATATTGTATCTGCGTACATATATACGGTTAGGATGGTGAGCGC
Source organism: Trinorchestia longiramus (assembly GCA_006783055.1). Lineage (NCBI taxonomy): Eukaryota > Metazoa > Arthropoda > Malacostraca > Amphipoda > Talitridae > Trinorchestia > Trinorchestia longiramus. The sequence goes on along the minus strand of VCRD01000666.1, from coordinate 183,179 downwards.
CAAACTACCTAGCTGAAGTGGAAAATGCATTGAGCGGGAGACTCAGAATAGGCAATTAATGCTTGTCCAGTTCGACTGCAAGTTGGGAAAATGAAATAGCTTCCTTCACTCTGCATTCAATCCATTAAACTCGAACAAGTGTAGGCAACTATGGAGCAAACGTCTTTGTATTCATTATTCCTTGTGATAGCATACAGTGCGTCAGTATAGCGAACAATGAAGAGTGTACTGTCGCCATTGGATCCTTTAAACGTTGGTTTAGCATATGCCCGTCGATAACCGTCGTTGTCGGTTATCATTATCGAATGCAGCACAATTTCATGGTATCTAATACTAATTGTGTTCAACTCTGATTTTGAATAAGAAGTATTATTTTATCACATATCTCAGTACGAGACTCAAAACTCTCATAATTAACGTAAACAACTGTTTTTTGTAACATGTGCTTTTTACTCCGTCCGTGTGATGGATGGGGAAGAGATTCTTGAAGCGAACTAAATAAAAAACTCCCATCAACCAGGAGTCACAACGTGTTTGCCCATCAACTTTAATGAAGTTAACACACAGATTATGATTTTTAGTTTTTTAATCATGCACTTAAATAAACTGATATTAGAAATTTTCCATTAATCATTGCAATTACCTTTAACGCGCACAAGATTCAACTGATTTCATTTGCATGTATCTCAAGGATGTGGCTTGTTATTGGCTTTGTAAGTCAAGAGGTCCCAGTAAAAGTTGTCACAAAAATGCAAAACCTCAACAACATCAACACGACTCGAGCCTCCATACCGCACCAGCACTTGAGGGAAAAATACCGCTAAGAGCAACAAAAAATCAGAAAGCGCACGAAGCAATGAGCCTGCATCTCAAGGGGCGTATATGTAGAGCATGTGTACGATGGAGAGTGAATTTTGACAAGAGTCCAACATCCATTTGTGACTTCAAAGAAAATGGGTTCAAAAAAATACCGTGGAATACGAAACGAAAACAAAATTTCTTCGACCTCAACATTTCTGTAGTAAATAAAGCCTTCATCGCAAGATGGATGGCAGAATTGGTGGACAGGACGGTCGAGCGTTGACTGGAATTGTGACGGAGATGGAGTGAACCTGTGCCGTAGTTCTGGATCCCATTCCTAAGCCTGGACTTGATTGAAATCGCAATTTGAAGTTATCAAATTACATTTTACTGCACTGTACATATGTAACGAATTTATTTTTCGTAAACGAACTGCACCCTAGCATGCCGAGTACATAGTGTTAAAGTTCTGAATGTTTATAAGCGGGTTTTGATGGTATCATGCTTACATTTAAGCTTGAAATATTGTTTAATTAACATTTACGCTGCATATCACACTTGGTGATCATTAGAACGGGCTACCGCTCCTGAATTTCATGAGCTAACTATACGAATGGTAATAAGAAAGTCATAGAGACAAAACTAGCTGATATTAGTGATCTAAATTTACTGCAAGTTGCCAAAAGTGTTGATAAATCGCTTCACCACAAAATCTAACTTCACCGCTGAATTAAAATGAATTTCCGTATTTAATAGAAAAATTTCATTAGTTCTTCGTTGAACGATGTACGTCTCCAACAGTCAGACAGCAATTTAACAAAACCTACTGTAAGCTAGACACGCGCAACAGGCCTTCTACTTCTCGTGGTGCATGAAAATAAAAATGAAAACATTTAAATGTATAAATGAAGGAAACTTCCCATTTGCTCCCCTATCATTTCAATTTCAGACAATAAGACGTAAAAATGTGGAAATTACCTTATTATCCTCAAGCTATGAACCACAAATTAATGTAATGATATAAATACATTAATTCTGTCTATCAATATATTTCATGCACGCAGCTAGTCGTGAATCATCTGTTAAGATGCGAGGATCTATATTAAATAAAGCCGTCTGAAAAAATTTGTTATCGTTATTTCATTGTTTTCTTGCTTTGTGAACAGAACAAGTCTCTGCACAGACCGAGTCTCTGCACAGACCGAGTCTCTGCACAGACCGAGTCTCTGCACAGACCGAGTCTCTGCACAGACCGAGTCTCTGCACAGACCGAGTCTCTGCACAGACCGAGTCTCTGCACAGACCGAGTCTCTGCACAGACCGAGTCCCTGCACAGACCGAGTCTCTGCACAGACCGAGTCTCTGCACAGACCGAGTCTCTGCACAGACCGAGTCTCTGCACAGACCAAGTCTCTGCACACACATTCACCAGACCACTCAGGTCAGACACCATACTAATAACTAACACGAAAAAATCCACTGAAACTAAAGCCAAATTCATTTTTGCACAAAATTACCAATATCCTGACTGCTGAGACTGCAATAATCCGCAGTTTCAGCTTAAATGGAATATGGCCCGCGTGTGAAAAACGAACTCTTGTAAAAAGAAACACCACGCATGTTAATCATGAACAAATTGAAACGGTGCCACGCGTTCAATTTGAATAATGAAATGTACATAAATTCAAAACAAAACTTCCAGTTGCTGTTTCCAAAAACGGCACACTAATCGCAGAGGATAGCAAACTTTAAAACTTCAGATTATGATGAAAATAAACTTAATGACGAGGTTCGCTGATACTTCAGCAGAAATTAATTTAAAAAAATGTTTTCTCCCAGCGAGAACAACGTGTCACTGCATGGTCCATACATTGCAGTGCGAGTCCAGCAGCCGAGATGCCAGAGGGATTAGTAGGGAATCTCTACTCAAGTATTATATTATAACTGCCTTGCCACAATAAATTGACTTCTGTTGTGTCGATGACAATCCTTCCTACCATAAAAAAAAAACAGGAAACGTGCTCAGAGACGCCCATTCTTACAACACACGTTGAGGGAGTAACGAAATATGGCTTTCAGACAGGACAGAAACTTGGAACCTTGCCGTAGACGGACCAATCTACTTCTATTGCCCCGGAAACTCGAGACCTGCCGATATTGCCCTCGCTTTAACCTCATGCATTTAAATTGTCTCAAATTCCTTTGCAACCTGAAGCACAGAGTGCAAATCCGACCGGTGTATACAGATCTGTTTCACTTGCAGCATCATATTCCGAAATAAATCAGCACATGGGAGCATAAAATCGTGCAGAAAAATTGAATACGCGATCTTGAACGCCAATAAACTAAAGTGGATATGCAGCATAACTTCAAAAACAGTTCGGAAATCACGCGAAAACAAATATTTGTTTTCGCAGATTACAAGTGCGAAGAGAACCTTCCTTCCGAACTCCGTGAGGGAAGTTGCTTCAATTCCCTTGAACTTGTATCCGTGAACTGAACGAAATAAAGTTTAAATCGGTCTACTTAACACAGCGGTTCCCAACGCGGGGGCTCAACGTGCCCCCCAAAAAACTACGCGACTGTCTGATTATTCTACAGATATCTCACTAAGAATCAGATTAAATCAGGAATACCTAAACTTGTACGTTCTCTGTTTTCAGCTAACGTAGCTGTATGGTTCACACTATAATACATGGTTTAATTAAAAACTCAGAAACGAGATAAGACAGGCTTCTGAACAATTGCTTTACTTTTCCTAGCGGCGAGATAAGCAAGGACAGAAAATATTACCAGAGGTCATAATTATAATAGTTATTGATGCCCACATTGTTTAGAGTTTTGCATCAGCATTACACTGCGACACGATTGTCAAATGACAAGCAGTTTTTTAATGTCAACATCCATACATCGCACTCCTCTCGATACGCTTAGCTACAATTTCTTGAATCATCGCCGAATAGCACCATCAATTGAAATTCTAGAACATAAATTTGCATATCAACAAGTGCAAATTCATGCCATCAATGCTCGCAGGATTCCTAACGTACGTGTACGAACTGTTTATTTGTTCTATAGTTGAGTATCTCGGTGATCGGTGGAGCGCCGCGTGCACTGAACTTCCTTCTCAGTTGCATGACTGCCACATGAAGAGCATTACTAAAAGACTGTTGTGAATACGACCACTGCAGGACTGCTGTGAATACAACCACTGCAGGACTGCTGTGAATACGACCACTGCAGGACTGCTGTGAATACGACCACTGCAGGACTGCTGTGAATACAACCACTGCAGGACTGCTGTGAATACAACCACTGCAGGACTGCTGTGAATACAACCACTGCAGGACTGCTGTGAATACGACCACTGCAGGACTGCTGTGAATACGACCACTGCAGGACTGCTAAGAATACGACCACTGCAGGAGTGCTGTGAATACGACCACTGCAGGACTGCTGTGAATACGACCACTGCAGGACTGCTGTGAATACGACCACTGCAGGACTGCTGTGAATACGACCACTGCAGGACTGCTGTGAATACGACCACTGCAGGACTGCTGTGAATACGACCACTGCAGGACTGCTGTGAATACGACCACTGCAGGATTGCTGTGAATACGACCACTGCAGGATTGCTGTGAATACGAGTATTGAAGGACTATTGTGAATACGAGTATTGAAGGACTATTGTGAATACGAGTATTGAAGGACCGTTGTGAATACGAGTATTGAAGGACCGTTGTGAATACGAGTATTGAAGGACCGTTGTGAATACGAGTATTGAAGGACCGTTGTGAATACGAGTGTTGAAGGACCGTTGTGAATACGAGTGTTGAAGGACCGTTGTGAATACGAGTATTGAAGGACCGTTGTGAATACGAGTATTGAAGGACCGCTGTGAATACGAAGTTACTCCAATTAGGAAACAAAAACTAACGACGGTTCAGGAACACCGGCTCGGTTTCCTGTTAACGATCACTGATGTACTGAGATCACTAACGGAATATGAACGAAACGGTCTTTTTCGTTCAAAATCCAAGTCGAATCGAGCTGTTTTTCACGTAAATAGAATAGACACAAGGTACGCTACTGTTAAACTCCACAGTGAGGTTTTCCCCGGCAATGAGCTTAGTTGAAACTTTGAAAGACACGGACTTGACAATAATTTTTGAAATTTCAATCGAGGACGAAAGTGGTTCGTTCCTTGAGCCATGGGTCGTACAAATGCCTCAGTAAATTGTTGTACGCGAGGCAAACTTAGAATACCTCCTGATATTCCGGGTATTTCTGAAATTCCAAGTCCTCAGAAAAGCAATGATATCGTATAAAACGTAGGACCAATCGCGCAATGCATCGCCAATGGGCAAAAGGAATTGGATCGTTTCGACAAATTGATCCTCGCAATGAGCTCCAGATATAAAATATGGGAGTTCTGAAGAATATTTGATAAACGAGGAGAAGCTATACGGGGATGATACTCAAACGTACTCGAGCAGCAGTGATAAACTATAGTTTTTTTAAATAAAAAAAAACGAATGATGTACCACTGATGCTTCACTGATGTACCATGTACTCGAGGTTCGCTACTCTTTTACATCGACATAATACAAAAAAAAACTAAATTCTCATCACAAAGCGCTAAAAAAGAGCCAAACAGCCAATATTGACATCGTTTCCGAGTTGCACGGGCTTAGCACGCTTGTGCTCGGGGATATGAAGCAATATCGACAAGATCGACAGATAGGCACGTCCCAATCATTTCAAGAACGAAACCCGCGTTTGAGGCACTTAGAAATAGCAAACATTAAGGACGTAAAACAGTCTAATATTGCCATTAGAGACCGCATGCAAACTGGCTATTGCTACTGCGAGTTGCAGCTCAGGTTATTGCAGGGGACATTTCGGAGAGGGTTATGGAAAGCACCTTATATAGGCCGAGCAGTTGGGCTCTGGAATGTCACAGCTGAAATACACGAGGAACTTTGGATGGAGTCTCTCGCCCATTCTTCTGCGTAGAGGATGAAATTCAAACTTTGTGCTAATAATACGCCACGGCATTGCTTTAGTTTTCCCCTCTATGTGTGGAAGAGACATTTTTTGCTGTTCAGTTGGAAACACATGCACTGGTGTTGGCTATATACACGAGTTTCGTTCAATCAGTAATAAAAATCTAATACATTCCATCAGGTACATGCGTGTAGTTGATTTAAAGTTGATAGAACGAGCCTAAACAATTTTGTAACTGTAGGTAACCGCAAATACATATATAATAGTATAATAAAATAATTATTTTTACTTCAACAATATTACTCCTGTTCCTCTGGAAAATATCAATGGAAAGAAATCATTATATTTTTATTTACTCATACAAGCAATATCATGTTTTATATTCTCCAGGAGTAGTTTTAGGAAATTTTTAGGTGAAATATTATTTCACCCACTAATCCTTTTCACGCACGGTGGTTCAAAATGAGCATCTATCATTCGTGTTCACAACGTACAACATTAACAAGCGTGGAGTGAACACGATGGTAGAAAGAACTACCGTCAATCTGTATAGGGTCAATGCACAATATTCAATAGATATTAATTGTACGCAACACTCGACCAGTCATTAACCAAATTATTTAAAATTCTCGACAAGAACCAGATGTTACGCTCCGACGTTCGTCGAGGGCTCAGTAATGTGTATAGTGAGCGCAAGATTAATATTCAGTAAACAATGTAGAGGATTCTCTTCAAGAGTTAGATCTTTACGCGCTAGATCGTCTTCATGACCTAGATAGTCTCCATGATTCGCGGAGATCGTCGTAAAATCGTCACAAACTAGCTTAAGCTTGTGAAACTAGGTACCAAATCATTTTCAATCAATGAAGAGTCGAGTAAAGGTTCAGTGTATGGTCTTTATACTGAAATCTTTCATGAAGGACAGTAGGCAATTACAAGAGGATGCGTGCAATAGGGAGGAGCTCTCAATTTCCAAGCTCCCCTGGACTCCCGGTCACAAAGCACAAGCAATAATATTGTGGCAAGCTCCCCTAAACTCCAGGTCACAAAGCACAAGCAATAATATTGTGGCAAGCTCCCCTAGACTCCAGGTCACAAAGCACAAGCAATAATATTGTGGCAAGCTCCCCTAGACTCCAGGTCACAAAGCACAAGCAATAATATTGTGGCAAGCCCCCTAGACTCCAGGTCACAAAGCACAAGCAATAATATTGTGGCATTCGTATTTTGCTGTATGCTGTGTAAGATGTATAGAGTGGCCCAAAAATAATTAATCCAAACATCGTTAATCATTTATATCTAGAACATCAATCTAGAGTAGTAGACTTACCCGTGATAAAATGAGTTTTGTTCAGGTATGCAAAAAACTAAAACTGTTTTTGCCTGTTTGTGTTCTACATACCAATAAATAATAATGAAATTTTAATAAATTTTTTTCGATCTATTACACTGGACAACCACAACGGCGTGCATCCAGGTTATGACAGCAGCACATTTTTAGGAATATTTGCACTAGCGAGAAAACTTGAAAGACGGTAAAATATTTGCACAGCGACGCAACATAGCGACGTTTTTCATGCCCTACAAAGACAGCGCTTCTATGGTTGATAAAAAATTAAACAAGCTATTGGATGGAGAAATTTAAAGAACATGAAACGTTTTTTCTGAAAATTTAACGGGTGAGTACTGATATGAATCATAAAACCAAGGGTAAATTATAATTTTCAAAGAATCATTTATATGTTATCAAAAAATTATTCCGTAGTGTTTTATATTTTTACGAACCTGTTTTTTTTGTCAAATAAATATATGAGGACATGCACAGGCCCCTCATTTAAAACGCAGGCCATGGATTCACAATTAACTAGCACTGCCTTCAGTACATGAATAATAATTTTTAAAGGATGTCGAAAAGCTCTACTTATCAAGACACATTTTGCTTACGACAAATGTGTCTTTTCACTATGATGAAAAGCTTGAGGTAGATTTCACTGCATGAATCGAAGGGAAAGTATTCAAAGACCACAAAAAAACCAGTAGACTCCCAAGTGCCATTTTACTTTAACTATGGAAATCTAAATTCTAAAATTTGTGATTTCTCAAGACAGCAATGACAAAAATATCTCCAACGCTTCTACCAGCTCGCTGAAAAATTCTAATGAGGCTGGAACTTCTTCAAAATGCTATTTGATATGATAAGAACCCTATTGTTATGAAAATTGAACAGCTCGGCGGCAATTCTGTGCGCTCGAATCCCTAGAATAAAGATCAGACATAATCAGAATAAATTTCCGTCGTGGTGAGCCCAGATGATGGTCAGCTTGGTGAGTATGCATTTAGATATCATTTAGTATTTTCCCACTGGCAATAATAATTGTCAAGTGGCAAAAATAAACTACATTTATTAGGTCCAAAAACTAGACCAAAACCGAATGAAAAAGGAGCAACGACGATTGAGAGAAAAAGTGTGTGAGCGTTTTTGACACGTCAAGGTGAGCGAAAAACGTACAATGAAAGTGCATAAGAGAAGTTATTGCTTCGGTGAAATATAATATTAGCTTTCATCCAAATTACTCAATAGCCTCAAATGGCAGATTACAACGCTACTTTTTCCCTAGTTGAAAGATAAAGTTTACGTCAGTCAAATATTATGTCTCTCGAGATTCGCACATCCAGCGCTGCTGAATTTAAAGCAGGTGGCTTAGAACACATCTGGGGAGCGCTGCGTCTTCTAGGGATTTTATTTATTCTATAATATAATCGCTAATAAGCATATCTACCTTCAAAGGAGCTTGAGCATTTGAATTACTCTCGCCGAGCGTAAGGTCTCTAAAACGCTGAAAGATGATCTTTATCAGCACACCTGTCTAATATTAAAGTTCAATTGAAAACAGTTTGAATGTTTTTTTAATAGAAGAACGAAAATTCTTAGGCAAAATTCGTTAGCTGAAAACTATCGCAATAGTGGTCACAGAGCATTGCCAACCTGCGTATATATGGTATAAATTTAAAACACGAAGATACAGACTAAATTAAGGAACGGTGTTGAATTATTAAAACGATTGAATTATGCCTTGCGATTTTATACTTGTCTAATTGCATCCGTAACAACGTATCTCAAGTTTCCATCAGAAATTATGGTGCTGAAGTGAGCCGTAATAATGAAAATGTTCTGGGTGCACATAAGGATCAAGTCGCCCACGTGGCAGAAACATCACTCATACTGGAAAATAAGTACACCACAGGGCAACATTTGTCGCACCTCAAAAACTAGAAGTTGATAATCCTCTTCCCCTGCACCTCTTTCATCCCGTCCACTCCAAAAGAAGGACCAGCACTGTGTTCTATACACCGTCACCACGGTCACGTGCCGGCCGTAATCTGCGTGACGCTCACGTACAAATACAACAACTTCACTAGAAATTATCACGAGCCATAGACGGAATTAAAGAACAAAATTACAATAAAGTTAATTGCATATGTTTAGATTATTTCTACGCCAAAACTCAACGGTAATAAAGAGGAGTGTCAACTAACATTACAGCTCTGCACTGTACATACAGCAAACCGCACCAGAGTAAATGCTCTCTAAAACAATTATGTACTTGACAATTCATACCTGACCAGACAGAAGTGACGAAAGAGATTCAAGTGACAATACTTATAAAACTAATATTTAGCTACCAATTGAATTAATTTACTTCAGGAACTGGCAACTGAGGCACTGGAACTGTCACCCCACAGACCTAACTGCGCTCTCCAACGTAACGGCCGGTCAACTGTTATATTCAAATGCTGCCTGTAACTGGGTAGCATGTTGGAGTACTGGGTGGCATGGTGAAGTACTGGGTAGCCTGTTGAAGTGCTGGGTACCATGTCGAAGTACTGAGTACCATGTCGAAGTACTGAACAACATGGTAACTTCAGTGCAATCTATGGAAGCGTAATACGACGTTCATCATTTTATTAAAGGGTTATTCTTGTACTTGTCGCGGTCAGAAAACTTAGAATGTCCTCCTGTGCAAAAAAAAAATAACTTCATGCTCTAGAGTTCGAAGATCAGCTTGTTGATTCATTATTATGATAAATACTATCATCCTTGTTTCCCACATAAACACTATCCATATCTGCGAGAGAAGCCTTTCGCCCGAGACAGAAAGCATTTCCTAAAGACACAAAAATGTAAGTATGGCGTAGACCAATAACGCATCGAAGGCACTCTTGTGGGATTTAGGTTGCACGGATCGCCGGTCTCCTCCACGAGGGAGAAAGAGAAATAGAAAATATAAATAAGGCCTATCAACTACGTATATAGAAGCCTGCAACGGCTTCCTGTAACGGGTGTTGCTGATTCTGCAGTGAGCAGTCAAAGGTTACCTCTGAAGAGCTACAATCTTACGAGGCATATTGACGAGGACGGACAGTACCAGCATACAACCAAGTGGAGAAAGAGGGGGTCAGGGGTCCTACCTACTCGCATACAAGCAAGCCTCGTAATACATCGATGGACAGTCGTGAGGTTCTGCGCCTCACACCCAACAATTTCGTCATGCAAAATGTTCATTTCATTGGGTAAAAATTAAAAACAAGACTATAGAAAATAGTAACGAAACGAATAATATTATAGCCATTAATATTGTGGTAAATAAATAACGAACGCAAAACTTTAACGAATGCAAAGTAATGCTATTAAGAAATAATTTTTGTATTCTGCAGTATTGGATTACAATTTAGCAATTCACGGTAGGAAATATTAGAAAAGTTGGAATTGAACAAAAAATGAAGTAAAAAATTATTGTGAAACAAAATCGCGACATGTTAACTCCACATTAGTAAGGGTTTAAAAGTCTAAAATTATGTAAAAGCATCAAGTCAGTGAAAATGTTTGATTTTGTAAACACTGCACTGTTTACGCTGTAAACACTGCACTGTTTACGCTGTAAACACTGCACGAACTTCATGTCTAGGCTAAAACTTGCAGTTAAATACAGGGCTTGGAAATGTGCCTTACGTTTCACATTTAGCTTCAGATTTAGTTTAACACGTTGCCTCCGATTGCCTGATTGATGTAAAACTTCACTTTGTACGCATAGTCACTAGAAGGATCTGAAAAAATTACAGAACCTAACCTAAGTGGTACACATACGTACCACTTCGGAGTCAACGTGTTAAGATTTTATTCAAACTTCACCTTCATTTTCTTGAAACCGAGAACTTCTATCCACACCTGGCCAGAATATTTTGATGTACTCGGTTAAAACTACGGACAACCATATTCACGGGAAGATTTCAGAAGCGGAACTTGCAGTCTTGCAGTACGCTTTTTTTTGGCCGGTGACACAGTGGAGTTCAGCAGTTCAGGTCACACCTTGAAGCCTGCGTCGTTGCTTACAATAATTGTATGCATGCATTTATGCTGTACGACAGGGAGCGAGTTTGGAACTTTTTCAAAATACTATGCGCACTGAATTCAGTCATTTAAAACATTCGTATTTAACGAAGTTGCAAATTAATTAGGCTTTGCAAAAAAATTATACTTTTATTATGATGCTGTTAATAAAGAACACGCATTATTAAGCTCGATAACAAATTCGTACCGTAATGAAGTTTTAATGAGAACTGCCTACGATTTGGGAAAAGCGAACCAGAGCTTACGTTTAAATTTAAGTTTCAACTTTAAATATTGCGATGCAAGTTAGGAAAGTTCATCACAAACGCAGCAGTCTTCATGAAATACTGCCCCAGTCTCACACAAAAGTTGATCATTTATTTCACAGAGTTGTTCATCCAGAAAAAAACGCGTAATTTGATTCACTGGTATGAAAATATACTAAAAAGACTTGAGTAGTAATTTCGTTGAAACATTAGATATAGACAGGGAAGAGTAGTGCAGGGAAGAGTAGTACAGGGAAAAGTAGTGCAGGGAAAATTTGTTCGTAGTATAAGGTAAGAATTGTAGAGGAAAGTTATGTAAAGGAGAGCAATTTGGAAAAATCACTGCATAGTTGAAGAAGGCCAACGCAAGTAAAGTGGTTGCAGAATAAGACTAAAAAGTACACACTTTGACGATCGAATCGACTTAGTTTACCTCAACTGAATCTAACTTATCCTAGTGCACCATTCTTGGGTACATTAACAAGCAAATGTCAACTTCTGCATTTTATTTCATTTTGTCCTCGTCTGCTAGTTTACACGATTCTAAAGCGACCGTTTTATTCGGTCAACCGTATAAATAAAATGCACTTTAATACGCGCAAATACGTCACAAATTAAGGACATATTCGTCATTAATAATACCTTACCTCACGGGGCCAAAAACTGAACATCACTACTACGCACAAAATTTTTAACTATCCCAAGGCGCCAAAAACTGATCATCGTAACAACACACAAAATTTTTAACTATCTGACAGTAGCAACCTTCGTCACGAAGTATTTTACCTTCAGTCCGTGGATGACGTGATTGCAGTGCTCCTGAGGAACCTCGTCAGAGATAGCCACCAGCAATCCTTCATACCCGTTGTCGACCAGCTCCAGAGGTCCGTGTTCAGGGATTCGGACTGGAATGGGATTGCCTTTAATACCAGCGATGTTGTAATCGTTCTCTCGCAGAGGATGGTCAGCTTGGGGTTTCTCCAGGTGGTCTTGGGGAATTGTCTCTGGGAACTCGCTAGTGGGATGTGGGGAAACGAGTCCTAGGTATAAAGTCAACAAAATCAACAGGGATGTGACTGCAGGAAACATCATGGGGATAGATGTCTTACAGTAACTATAAGAGAAAAATCTACCCTTCGCGTGTATGTTCACTCACTCACACATAGGTGCATTATCGAAATCGTATCATGTTCCAGCTGGAAATTTCGACACACATTTTGTTCACTCGGCAACTCGCTAAACGTTAAGGGAATTTCTGACGTGGGTGAGTCACGAACACTCTTCACTTTAACAAACAGATCTTGTATCACTTAATGCACCCCATCACTCTAATGGGTTCGAAAAATATTTGGCTCCTCGAAGAGTCCGGGCTCGAACAGGTGTCCTACTTTCGTTCAATTATTTCGTTTACGAGAAAGTCCTCTGGAGTAAACTTTTCGGAAAGCTTTTTGCAAGCGCCTTAAGAACCAGATAGCTTTCCTGAGAGGCGATCACGGCTCAATGAAAGTTCAAATAGCGGCGGTGAAAGAGTCAGAAAGCAGAGAGCGACACCCTACGCAGAGGCGATGCACTACTACCATACACTTTGACTGCTTGAGGCCAACTGAGGCGCGGGCTCGCTGAGAGGCATCCGCTGTTCCAGGCAGCGTGCCCAGTGCTGGAAGCTGGAACCAAGTCTACGGTTTCAACTCTTCTCACTTGAGATCACACGAGAGTCTGGAAGAAGCACAGAGATGAAGAGCATTTCGTCGGGTATTAATGAGATCACACCCAACTAATTGGTTCACTGGCAGGTACGTTATCGAGAACAAATAATCCAATAGCCAATTTTGACTACAGGCAAGATTAAGATCCGAAGCTCCAATGTCCTTCACACGACAAATAGCGGCGGAGGAGAGCGTCACTGCCCTCAGCTGGACGGCTAGTAATTACCTCTTCGCTGGCTTGTTACTCAAAATGTGGTTTTGGGCTTACAGTTCTGTAGCCACCTCCACTTTGTTGCATTTCATCCACTTCACTGGACACATTTCCCAGCAAACTTGGTGGAAGGATAAAGTACGACACTCCAAGACTGCGTGCCGTGTGAATATTCCCTTCACTATTTTCAGTATTATTGAGTACCTTCTACTTAAAATGAATATAGAAGAAAATGATGGTCATCCATTAACATTTCAGTAACGTAAAACTGTTCTAATGATTATTAAACATGATGATTACCACACATCGCTTGTTACCAACGTTCTGCATGTTACTTTGTCAACAATTCTGCACGATACTGTCAACAGTCCTGCACGTTATTCTGTCAACAGTCCTGCACGTTACTCTGTCAACAGTCCTGCACGTTATTCTGTCAACAGTCCTGCACGTTACTCTGTCAACAGTCCTGCACGTTATTCTGTCAACAGTCCTGCACGTTACTCTGTCAATAGTCCTGCACGTTATTCTGTCAACAGTTCTGCTAGTTACTCTGTCGTGAGTTACCCTGTCAACAGTTCTGCTAGTTACTCTGTCGTGAGTTACCCTGTCAACAGTTCTGCTAGTTACTCTGTCGTGAGTTACTCTGTCAACAGTTCTGCTAGTTACTCTATCGTGAGTTACTCTGTCAACAGTTCTGCTAGTTACTCTGTCGTGAGTTACCCTGTCAACAGTTCTGCTAGTTACTCTGTCGTGAGTTACTCTGTCAACAGTTCTGCTAGTTACTCTATCGTGAGTTACTCTGTCAACAGTTCTGCTAGTTACTCTGTCAGAGATCGCACAGGTGCTGTGGAACAAAGCGGTTCCAGAAATTCTAAATATGAACTTGTGGTTTACAGGCTGATTCAAATCTACTGTACATATTTGGACGTAGAATATCTGTTTTGCATTTATGTAGCTACGTATTTTACTGCAAAATCGGTAGAGTTTCTGAAAATTTCGACCGTAATTAAAAAATGAAAAGGTATACTATGAAATTTTTCATGCTCACTCCTTGAGAGACATAACTCATTGATCAGTATTTCTCGTCCTTAGCCTCTCTATGACCATATGTATTCAGTTTCTTTAAACAAATTCGTAGTAAGCACAATCGAGAGTCCACATTTTTTCGTTCACTATTTCTTGCTTCTATCATGTTTTGTACTTTCCTGCGAAAATTATCAATCGTAAATGTAGTCGCGGATGACGTGTGACTTTGGTAACTCCAAGGTAAAATATTTAACCCATTTATGCCCAGTGTTGCGTTCACGCAACAAACCAACACTTCACTTTTCTCAACCACCTAACCAAACTATGCACTTTACAGAGACGGAATTGCTTTCAGTAGCCTCAGGACATTTGTAGTGAGAGGAGGTAACTTGTCTGTTAGCTCTACATCATTACACCTTCAATAATTACCTGACCTGAACTAACCTAACCTGACCTAACCTTCAATAATTACAAATGTAAATGGGCACCTAACTTAACCTAACCTGACCTAACCTTCAATAATTACGGGCGTAAATGGGTTAAACTCAAAATCTTTCATATTATCAACTTAAGCTTACTCCAAAAATACATAAAAACCTTTTATAGTAATGCAATATATGTATTTCTAACAAAATAATACTATAGGAATAAAACAATGCACTTTAAAAATACATACCTCAAACAAAGCCATGCCCCAAATAATTCTTCAACATGTTCAGTAAGATGCTTGTTTTTTTACACATCTACTAACCATGATACATTACTCTAGTAAATAAATAAAAAAAACAATGTTTCACTCAAAACATATATTCGACTATTAATGGCCATGCACTGCGTTAACGGCTATTAATTTCTAACGGAGCCCAGTAGGGGCAAAACGGATGTCACAGAGCCCAGTAGGGGCAAAACGGATGTCACAGAGCCCAGTAGGTGCAAAACGGGTGTCACAGAGCCCAGTAGGGGCAAAACGGGTGTCACAGAGCCCAGTAGGGGCAAAACGGGTGTCACAGAGTCCAATAGGGGCAAAACGGGTGTCACAGAATTCAGTAGGGGCAAAACGGGTGTCACAGAGTCCAGTAGGGGCAAAACGGGTGTCACGATGCTGTTGTAGAGTACAACACGTGTCATGGGTGCGTATAGCAGCAAGACGCGTGTCATGGGTGCGTATAGCAGCAAGACGCGTGTCATGGGTGCGTATAGCAGCAAGACACGTGTCAAAGGTAAGTATAACAGCAAAACAGGTGTTACAGGACTGTTTGTTTTTCCCAAAACGATTTCATTTTTCCAGTGCTCTATATTTTGGCAAACGTTGGTAAAATTAGGCAATCTGAGTTAATTGCCGATGAATGAAATTATATTTATGTAATCGTACTACATTTTTGATAATTAGCGTTAAAAGTGTGTTACGCGTATGCGTGTTATGTAGCACAATACAACAGAGGGTATTTTCATATGAACATGAGTCACTTAAATCTAATACTAAATCGAAAAAAACATGAACGATAAAGTCTCATTTTATCTCACATATATTTTTGTCGGCTCAACCTTCACTCCAGCCTGAAAGAAAATAACGGTTAAATCATGATTGATGACCCCTTCTCATGCATTAAATTGAGCGAATGACAGAATTTTATAGCCACAGCCTCCGTTAATTAAGGCAATCATTGATACGATAAAGCACGCTCACAGACTGGAGGGAGAGCTGATCTGCCCTCGCCTGAATCAGAGAAGTACCTCCATCCGCTGTACTTGTTCGACTGATCAACCTCAGGGCTTGATTAGCAGTGTTTTGTGCATCTAGGATACCAACTCACTGAAGCCAATGCTCAAATCTGCACTCATGACAAGCACGTTAAATCTAATCAAGTGAATTTCAGTCGCTGCTGCCTGGTTAGGACGAATTCTTATGCCCAGAGTCCGTCCTTCCCGTAGTCAGGATTTTCACGACGATTTTCGCCTCTTTCTTCCCTCTAGTGCGGATAACACGTAATGAACTCGTAGAAAATATTCTTTGAGCTCCCATTGATTCAAGAACCTCTATAATACTTGTAAAAGTGTGAAAAATGCTTCAAGTAATGTGAAATAATGCATAATACTTCCATCATGCGAAAAACTTCATGAATTTTTTATAAATTGACTGCATCTTATTGTTGTGAAGGTAAGTTTCTTCTTTACCTTCTTTTTCTTTCATTTTTCAGTCGACGCTGCCTTCCTGAGTAAGAAGAAAGCAAATGACGAAATAAAAACAGGCATTTTATACTGGTTTGGAATCTACGAATTTAGGATCTACAATCCAATGCGAGCACTGAGAATAGAAAAAAACCATATGTTGTAAAAATTTCAATTTTGGCCCGCATTTATCAGCAAGATTATTAAATTTTTAGTATCCTAAATTTCAAAAATGCAAATTTATTCTTGTCTATCCACAGTATGTTACACCAAAGACGTATATGCATAAATAAACAAAGGCTCTTATTACGTAAGCTTGATTACTGGCGTCATAAGACGAACAAATATCTCAACATGCCAATTTATGCATCCTCATTTTCATGGCGTCTTCGAAAAATCTTTTCATCGGATTGAAATTTTAAAAATACTACGAATAGTTGATATAAAATCCCATGAAACGGTTTACCTTTAATTTATTTCTTTAGCTTTTATCTCTTTGAAATGCCGCTTCACAAGGATCAGTGGCTTTTCATTGTGAACTCCCACAGCTGGACGTGGTAACCCACAACTTGGGAGACAAAAATTCGAATTCGCGTTTCTGAAGAGAACAGCACCTACTCGTCTGACGATTCAGTGCAGTTCACAAGTTCATCACAAAAAGAATCATTTGAACTTAAACATGGGAGATAAAGAAAAGCCGAAAGTGGTCCGGACCGAAGCGAACGTAGAAGAAAATCGATAAATAATAGCCAATTACCTAAATGTTTCATGTCGCCGTAAGTCTTTAGGCTCAACCAAATCTTCATTCTATACAGGCTTTATTCTATTTTCCTCAGCTTTGCAGGTGACCTGAACTTCCAGTGATAAGACGTTTAACAGGTTATCTAGAGCCTTTGTTGACAAACAGAAGGATAATTCGAGCTTGGATAATATAATTAAGTTGAAACTCTCTGGATTTTTTATCCAATTAGGTTCAAAATTTAAATTTTTGTTCGTATTCAGTTTAAACTTGTTTTTTATCCCACTCAGTAGAAACACAGGATTTTCAATTCAATTCCTTTGAAACTCTAGGAATTATTCAAGTTTGAGTTCTTCTACGTACACGTACTCGTAAATTGTTTCCCCTCGTAGATAAACAAGCAAACGAACAAAAATGCCTATGGTCTTTTTTGCAGCTGTAGACTATAGGCGGGTATAGGAAATGAAGCTCAGTTATTAGTATTGTTTGAGAACTGCCCTCAGCAACCCACAACTTCTCGCACGTTAGAGGCAAAGTTTCAAGCAACGAACAGCATGAACAGTAAAAACATGGTGAATTAACTAGACAGCCCAGCATGAAACGTCAGTGGCACCACTGTGTTGGGGTCATAGAGCTCGAGTTGCACAATCGACAATGTATGTACATACACGGTGAAGTAAAATGATCGGACGGATTTGTCGATATAATTCAACAAAATAGCACAAAGAAAGAAAAGATCGTTTCTATTTTGAAAACAGACATTTAATGACGTTTTCTTTCCTTCGTTTTTAAAAATTAAACAAGTTGAGCGGGTGCCGTTACTTACGACACTTTCGAAGTTGTCCACGAAAATTGGCAATAACTTGAACGCGTCAGATCATTTTTCTGTACCATGTAGACTTGAAATCTTTGTTTGGAGGATTCAGTAAAATAATCAATCGTAATCCTACGATGAAGTCCATGGAGTCGTAGAGTCAGAGTTGTACAATCGAAGTCTTCGAGTCAGAGGATAGATTAAAATTATTTTCTCAAAAAGTTGGAGTTGGGTACTCGTGACACTGCCTGTGAAAAATGGTTTCTTTTCCCAAATATTGAGTGAGCGCCAGTTTCTGAAAATTATTGATATTTTCAAAATCTAACCGGAGGAGTTCAAATTCTGTAATTTATACTTATTATGCACAAAAATTTTGAATAAGTTCCTTTATTCGCAAAAATTTCACAGCGGTACGTAGTTTTCATTTAATTTACTTTCCAGACTGCAGTTTTGTCAGTCCAGACAAAGACTTTTCCGAGGTTCGTGCATTTTTTGCTTGGATGAGAATTTACTAGCAAACGTTGAATGATACCACACTTCGCAAATGAAAATCGCTCACAAGTTGTAGAAACATTTCTTAATGAAAATTTCCTGAACAATAAAGAGTTACAAACATTAATGCTTGACAGAATCGCTACTAAAATATATCAAAATCTATGATTTAACAATATAGAACTCAGAGGAAATTACGTCCAGCTCTGCCCTAAACTGGTGGGAATGACTCAGGGGCTCTCAACTGCCAATCGGATTGACATTTGAGGACAATCCCAGCCAATTTGCCTTGGATTACCTGCAGTTGAACAAATTGTTACGCATGTAGGCACGCATACTATTTAAACTGACGCGTTTTTAGTTTTGCAAGTAGCAAACATCCGTTCACAATTTATTTCTCCATGGTTTGGATTGTGCACCTGTCGGAAATAAAAATATAGATGCAAAATTTTTTGGTTTTCGGTACAATGTTTTACATTTCTTCCTTGACTTACGACTTTCTCACGGCGTACTGTTCATTTTAAGTGAGTTTCACTGCGCAATTGAATTATTTGCATTGTCAGACCTACAATTGCACAGGTAATTTGTTTAGCTTGGTAGTGATTGGTTGGCGTACATGAAAAAATGCAGTGGGTACTACGAACCCAAGCCTAATGACGGATGGCTTCATTCACATATGCTAATTAATTTGTCGACCATTAATGCAAGATTGGAGAGAAATCCACGTGGACTTATTCTAATAAATTCAGCTTGTAAAGGTAATGTCGTTCGCTACCAAACAGGAAAGCTCTTGAATTCTTCTTAACTTTGCTAGTACATAAATTGCCTAGCATTGTACTAATGGCGAAGTATAAAAAAACAAAATTTTACAATATTGTCCTATCACAGTGCAGCTAGAAGCCTCAATTTTTCGATCTTAAAAAATGTTTACCCACAATATTAAAAACTCCACTGCCATGCATACTCTTTTACCCTTCTAAGCGTCTGCTGGCATGATGACCTTTGACATTTAAATGAAAAATTGTATTTTTTAATTCATAATTTCAATATTTAAAGGATTGGCTTTCGCGAGGCGATTGGCAATCAATGTGACTGACTTAAGTCAGACAGGCAAAGATAGACGGAGCAGCTTCGTGTTATATTACATGGTTAATGACAGCTTTGATAGTAAATTAGAATTGATTTTATCATACGACTACAGACTTAGAAGCTTTGTTACGGATGGCCCGTTCTAGCATAACTAATTTTAAAAATCGAGAGCGAGATGAAAACTTCATCATAGCTTCAGTTTCCACGAACCTGGAAAATTATCCGCAGTAAATTATACCATCGACTTTATGACAAGGAAACTTATCTCATTAAACAAGCAAGAAAAAAACTTCGGTTTTGGATCGAAAAGAGCGAACATAAACATTAGTAAAAAGTTTACTAATAACGATAGTCGATCAGAAACTGGATATACCGCAATGTTTTGATATCTTGAATACTTTTGGCTTTGTACCTAGAGCGTCACCTGTCCGCACCATCTCCCAGATTCGTTGTATTTCTTTAAAGTGAGTTGTTTTGTGTCTGAAGAAAATAAGGTTGATGTACGTTAGAACCTGCAGAATCAAAACTGATGTTGATGTAAAATATACAAGGTGTCCATGATAAATGCATGGATCTGAATTAATGATACTGATATCAAACTTTCGAAATCAATCAACAAAAATGATTTTTTTAAAACATATAGATACCTATTGGTGATATAAGTTATACCTATCGATATATTTGTTATTTTTTGTAGACACCCATTTAATGATTTATCTCGTCCACCCAAACTAGTTGTATTGCGGAACAAAGCTAATTTCCGTCGAACGAGTGTGAACTGATGAATATTTTATCAATATTTTAAATAAAACGATCTTTTTATAAACTGGAGTAGTAAAATAACTTGAGCAAACTAAAGCAAGATTCTTACGGTGCATGACATCTGATGCTTTGGTTTGCATTGTAGCATAATGTCTTAACACGTTAAGTGCGAAGTGACCCACCGGTGGGTCACTCAGGTTAGGTTCTGTAATTGTTTCAAAGCTTTCTAGTGACTGTATGTACAAAGTAAAGATTTGCACCGGCTAGGGAACCTTACTTAACGTGTTAAGAAAGGCCTCGAGTTCAACGCTGGGTGGGGATGTCATTTTTTAAAATTTTTGTAGTTCATTCATTATTTTCATTGAGGCTCAAAACATGGCGCTAAAAGCGTGAATATGGCGGAAATTGTTACACGAGTTGCTTTTTTGTTGAGCATCAAGATCATGGAAAAAATTACGTGGCGCTATTGCTCGAAAAATCCGAAAATTTTATCAAATTCTGGCGATAATAATAGGAAAAACTACAGATTTCTGCGGCAATGAAAGAACATAAAGATACGCAAAAAAATCGATTTTACCAAAAATGTCATTGACTTTATCGCCATGATCTAAACCTACACTCTAGCACGTGAACTACCAGTCATAGCTTTTATAGTGTATTCATGCACCTGAAATCTCAATGTACAGAATGGTTTCGATCTTGACATAATTAATTTACCAATTTTTGAGCAGACACAGAAAAAAGAATGAATCATAACAGCAACCTCAAAACACCGGATCTGAGCTTGAGAAACATGCCCTCCAGTGACTGCACAAGTAAAGAAAACATTAGGCAGGGGTAGATAATCATAAAAGGCTGTGACCAAGTCCATCGAGGTTCACAAAGTCATTTAAAAACTGGAAACCTAATCCTTAGCCTAGAAACTAACGAAACATAATTTGTTTTTTCATCAAACCACTGAAAAATTTGTAAATAAAGATACACGACCCAGTCAGCCCTCAAATTATCTTGGACAACATAAAAAACACCATAAGAAATGTCTCGAATAACTGATTTCATCGTACACACTTGTAGTAACGCTGAAAACAGTTCTATGAAATCTCATTTAAGAAATAACTAACTGAGGGACAGACATGTTTGCTCACTTCGCAATGCTTTAGCAACAGAATATAACAGAAGTAATCGTGAACAGAGTAATCGATATCGACGTGGTAAAACTGTTCTGCACAGCATTGATTTACCTTCATAGTAGTCGGCAGGTGTGAGGGAAAAATGCGTGAGTGAACGAGGTTTTGCGATGTAGTTATGCGCCCTACCAGGCTTTCATCGCACCCAACAAACGTCCCCCTGCAGCAATCACATTGTAGATCCTCTTCAAAGCTTACAATAACGTATGTATGTATGGAACATCGATAATATCGCGCGTACGACGACGGACGTCGATGTGGAAATGAAGGAATAGCATTGAGTGCGAGCTCATGGTACAATCATTAGGGTGTGTTGTTCATTAAAATGAAGAATGAGTAGGGAGTACAAGTGAATATCAACGAATGCCTTTATTCAATGATGCGATGTTGAATGAGAATGATTGATAGTTTGATTAAAAGGCTCTGGGTGATGCATTCACCGGGAAATGAAGGATGGACTCGACGAAATGAACGTGAACTCAAAATTTTTATTTTTTCGAGCGCACATGCTAGGAAAATTAGTGTGTTCAAAGAAGCGACAGGTAAATTTTCTTCAAAAAAAAATTGGTTATTAAATTTATTCGAAGTACATAATTTGAATGTTTTAAATTTTATAATTTGAATTTCCTGCAAACAAACTTTGTGAACAAACTATGATAGAATAGTTTTTGATATCTATGAGAGAGCAGCCTCGAAGTCAAACATTTTAAAGGAAGGTATTAAAATCTAGTGCACAATAACATTTATCTTTTTACTGCACGCAGCAATTAAAACCTGTAAAGTTTGAGCACTTATCGTTTTTGGAGCAACATAAATTGTACTACCGATTAACAAGCAATGCAACGTTGCATACGATTGTCTGGCCAAAACTTAATTGCTAATCGTGTACGTAGTTTTTAAACTGGCGAATGTTAACGTCAATTCTTAATTTTTTCCTTCCGCCACGCAGGAAAGCACTGGATGCTGCAGTAATTATTAAAAATTATTGATATAACCTTGATAAACCGGGACATTGTTTTTTTTTTCATCTGCTCTACTCGCAATCTGGTGCCTGGGTCTGTTATGCTGAACATATTTGGATAATCAAACAACGAAATGAAATTTCAAGAGAATGAACATAATTTGAAAACAATGGTTTCTCGTTAATGAGTTTGATTTAAAAATTCATATAACAACGGCTTATTACCTTACCAAACCAACAAGTTGTGTTTCCTTTGCCGTCTACTGTTCGTTTATTTTGATTTCCTTGCTACGTCCAGGCACGCTGTGTGCCACGGTAATATTCCTCGTTCCTTCGCTTTTCAGGCACAGCTGCTGCCAACGCAGAGCTTCTGTACTACGACATCACAACTGTACTAGGGCACCTTCAGCAGTTTTTTTGTCATTCGTTTGATAACTTAATTAACTGAATAAGAAGAGACCCAGACAGAGAAAAAAAAAAGTATTTTGATGAGGTTCATCAACATTTTGATTCATACTGTGGGAGAGCTGTGTTGTCGTTTCCATATTGGGCACCCTGATTCATAAAATAATTGCATTTTTTCATGCCCAACTACCACAATTGGCTAGCGCCTCATGAGCATGCATCCACAGCTATGTAATGAACACCGAAGTTCAACCTCAGTTTTGAAAAATAAAAAATACACACAGCAATTTATAAAAAAAAAAATTCGTACATTTTAGCTAACAAACGTTAGTTAACATAGCTTTACGTACATGTATAATGAATTACAAGTTCCTATTGAATATTTTACAAAACTTGATACGGAACCAATGGAGTGCATGTAAGTAAGAATAAACATATTTTAACATAAAAGTAAGACTCGACCTGAAAATTTGGCAATAAGTGTTGTAAATTCAATAAATTTTAGGTTTACTCATTCATATTCTAAAAATCGACACATTTTTGCTTCTAAAATCAGAGACAAGATTCGAGTTACTAGAAAAAATACACTATAGTACAATAAAATTCATTCAGAGTAACCAACATTTTTTTCCCAGTGTTCATTTTGAAATCCAACCCCGTGTTATTCAGCTCTATATAGACGCTTCAAAATACGAGTAAAGATGTTTAACTCATACTATTTCATAAATAAGATGTGGTTTTTATTCGATTGCTTATAGGAGGAAAAACAATTCGCAAAACACATTAAATCGTATCATTAGCACCAGACAGGCAAAACTTTTACAGAAATCTTTTGTATTTCCTTCAAGGCTCGAGCAAAACACGAGCATGAACACAACTGCGTACGAGTACCTGACGAAATATTCAGATAACCTCAGGCGGTACCTTCACCCCATAGCTCTTTTGCATTCGGGCCTCGACGAGTGAAGTAACGATGCTAATTGCAAGGTGATCGATGACGTAAACTTGCTGAACATAAGAACCATGCCATATCTTTTCGTCTCCAATGAGGTTCAGTGTGCAATTGATTATTCTGTGCCGGTTTATTCGCAGATATTTCAGTAAATATCCGTTGATTTTGCTTCATGAAACAGCAGCCGCCTGTGATAGTGTACTCTGGTACGCGGCCAAACATTATTTACAACATGCTAAATTTTTAGTTTCAGAATATCTGATCTATCAAGCTGATATTCTCTTATTTTATTGCCCGGGATTTCATGTGTCACATTGCAGACATACTACCAGCGGTGAAAGCCTCATTTTGTGTTTCATGGTGTGATACATTGCGATGACAGTACGAGTTCCCATATAATGGAAACAATTATCTAGACATGCAAAAGGATGTCATGTGAAGGCGCTGCAGTCCCAGTGTATGTACATGTCTGCATGGTGTGTCTATTCTATGATGAATCTAAATGCGTACGAAATGTTGTCATAGTCATTATTCAGGAAATGGGCTGTTATTGAATCGTTTAATTAGAACTCTAAAAATTATTTAGGGAGTGCTTCAACAATGAAATCACACTGGTTGCTTGATCAGAAGTGTATTAAGAAGCAGTGCCTGGTTGCAGTGCATTTAAATGTACAACGATAGCTCAGGAGCACCAATCTTTGGGATGAAGATCTACGGAAAACACACGTAATATTTGAATGGGTTTACTCACTTCATTGTGCATACATTGTTATAGCAACTAGTTTACTGACATTATTAATCCCGGAACACAAAGAATGTAAACTAATTAGAATAGATAGTAATTTTTCCATCAACTGAGCAGTGATTGAAAAAAACAATCACATCTGGAGAGACAAGTAACTCGTTAATGAAAAGAAAATCATGATGTGACATGCAAACATATTCCGGGCACGCAATGACATTTGCAGCAGGAATTTTAATCAACTATAAATTACACAACCCTTCACCGAGATGGCAAGGGAATTGAAAAGAAGGGTCGTTTTACAATAAAGTTAATGTTAAGAGAATAAACCTTCCCAGATTTCTCCCTCTGCACCAGAAACTAATGAATATGGACATAGTGTCTCATTAGTGATACCATGCTATCGAGACAAGATTTATTAACCCTCAAGGAAAAGGCTCTGCAAATTCTGGAAATGTTTGCACTTTCTCCAGGGATTCTAGGAAACGCAAACACAGAAAAGCTGTGGGCTGCAGTTGTAAAGGTGCTTAAAAGAGGAGGAGCTACAGCACTGCCTAGCCCTACGTACATGTAATTTGTGCTGGTCTGTGATACTCTTATAACGATTACAACGGCAATAAAGGAGTACCGAAATGAGTACTGCAGTCAATAGTGGTTACTCTATCAGCGACTCACAGCTACAAAGTTTACATCAACTGGGTATGGGCTTCACATCGTACGTACAATGCAATTAGCAATATTCCTGAGTTCAATGACACACATATAAAGACTGCTGCTAATTACAAACTCTATTTTTACTCCAAATTTTAGTTCCCTGATGAGCTTCTCTGATGATAGAGGAAAATAAAAAATGCCTGTAGCGTTCAAAAAAATAATTGATTTTGCTCTCAATGAATTGACGTCTCTCCGCTACAATAACAACAAACAATGAAGATCTGATATTCATTCTTACTAATATTAATTGAAGATCATGACACAAAGAGATAATTATATTAAGGGACAACTTGTAGTCGACACGTTAACAAATACTTGAGGATATTCTTCAACGGTAAAGTATTTCAGTGCGCCAAACTCTTACAGTTAGTTTGTCCTCCTCTTTGAAGAATTTTAATAAACAAAGTACGATGGAATACCGTAGAGTATAATTAGTGTTACATGTAATCCATTCTTCATGGGTATCCATTGTAAGTGGACGACTATACAAGTACGAATGTGGACACACATGTTTGTATTCTTACCAAAAGTGAGTTCAATGCCCGGTAAAACTAAATTACGAGAAGAGGAAATAATAGATTTTCAATTAGGTTTACTCTTCCTTGTGTACTCATAACATCTATGAGTTTATTCGACATGATCTGGTACGCATACAGGCTTCTGACATCAGCATTGGGTGATGAATGTATCTAGTCCAGCTTAGAATAGAATAGAATAAGGCTATAGGAACGAACCTTCTGGCCCATTCTTGAGTCGGATAATTACTTCAATAATTATTCGGTTGTTTACCCAAGTCCCATGCCGTATTTCTAGCCGCGTCAACCATGTCGGCAGCGGGATTCGAACCCGGGTCTTTCCGCTCGCAAGCAGACTCGCTCACCAGTCGACCAAGCTGGTGATGTGGCCTCCGATTACTATTGTGGCTTAGTGTGGCCTCCGATTACTATTGATAATTTAACAAATTTTTCTTATAATTTCATCAACTAAAAAACGTTGTTTAAACCATGCAATCGCGTACTTTTCTAACATCCGATTGCTACTTATATTTTAGTAGATTTTGCTATTATTCAAGTCGTTAAAAGGGATGACAATTTCAATTACATGTTTCAGAACATGCGAGTCTCTCTGAAGAAATTGAGTGATTGTAGCTTTGAATGATACCCTTGGAAGCTATCAGACTTTATAACATCTCTTATACTCTGCCCAATTATTTGCATCAAAATATCAGCTACAAGAAAGTGGCGACATACGAGAGTTTAAACTCTATCTGAAAATATGGTGATTATTTTCACGAGAATAAAGAAACACATTCACTAGAATTTTTCAATAATTCTCTGATAAAATATGTCCAGATCGATGACTCTAAAGTTTACTTTAATTTCCTTATTCATGGTTTAGCTGCAATAAGCAGCGACTAATGAATATGTTGCAATTTATCATTAATAAAACTAAACGCTTCTGGAACGACACCCAAAAATTGAAACAAAAGCGAGCTCCAAAAAAGATTCCTAAGAAAAATTCTTTAGTCTACTTCTCATCACTAGTGAAGTATACTAAATTATTCATATCACTTCACTTTGAAGGACGAAAATAAATTAATTCATATAACAAATCTGAGACTGATGCTGACTCTCAAAAGGATGTTTGAAACTCCATAGGGACTTAGCAAACAGCCAGCGTAAGACTAGAGTTTTACCTTAAGTCTCTATTTCAAGTCTTTATCTCAAGTCTTTACCTAAGTCTTTACCTCAAGTCTTTACCTCAAGTCTTTATCTCAACTCTTTACCTCAACTCTTTACCTCAACTCTTTACCTCAACTCTTTACCTCAACTCTTTACCTCAACTCTTTACCTCAAGTCTTTACCTCAAGGCTTTACCTCAAGGCTTCACCTCAAGTCTTCACCTCAGGTCTTCACCTCAGGTGTTCACCTCAGGTCTTTACCTGAAGTCTTTATCTCAAATCTTTATGAAGATTCGGAAGCGAACACTACTGCACTAGTCAATATTAAACGGTAATATATTTTTGAGCTTTGATCAAACTTTCCAATG
This sequence comes from Trinorchestia longiramus, assembly GCA_006783055.1. Taxonomy (NCBI): domain Eukaryota; kingdom Metazoa; phylum Arthropoda; class Malacostraca; order Amphipoda; family Talitridae; genus Trinorchestia; species Trinorchestia longiramus. The sequence continues at coordinate 155,695 of VCRD01000666.1, read as the reverse complement.
CACAAGACAAATATTTGAAGAAATGCTTACGAATAGCATAGATACGCTATTATATGCGATTGTACAGTTGCATTGTAGGATAAAAAAGTATCCCAAGAACCTTTCACAGAAGAAACACATTTTTAGTATCAAACTAACAACAATACATAATGACATTGTTCAATCTGTACAAAATGGTAGCCACTTCTAGAGAGGAGTACGATGAGGACCTCTCTTGCTGTCGGGTCACTACAGTCATTCCAGTTCTCTTAATCTTACGGTCGTGTCACTATGGTCATTCCAGTTCTCTCAATCTTGCGTTGTTGTCATTACGGGGCATCCAGTTCTCTCAATCTTGCGCTGCTGTCATTACAGTCTTTTTAGTTGACTCGATCTCAAGATACTGTCATTACGGTCCTTTCAGCTCTCTCAATCTCGAGATGCTGTAAGTACGATCCTTTCAGTTCTCTTACTCTCGAGATATTGTCATTGTGGTCCTTTCAGCTCTCTTACTCTCGAGAAATTGTCATTACGGTCCTTTCAGCTTTCTCATTCTTGAGATACTGTCACGGTCCTTTCAGCTCTCTCAATATCGACATACTGTCATTGCGTAGAAGCACAAGACGTGTGTGTTTCCACTACTTGTCTCACACATAAATAACTGAGTAGGCGTACCTGAGGTAAGGAATCAAACTCTGCACAACGCAGGTCGGCCGTTCAGTCTGAACACTGCATTCGTCTCTTCTCACTAGGTGCACGGGAAGACTGCTAGTATTGCGTTACGTTATTTGATTTGTAAGTTCACAAACATGTGGTGTTAGCAGAAATGTTCAACGTCGCTGATTCCAAGGCCACAAAATACTGAGACCGGTCTTTTGAAATCTCGCTTTTGATAACAAAGTTTATTAATTACGCGTCTGTCTAGCACGATATTAACATAGTTTGTATGAACGTAACTCCAATTGTAGCTGTGGGTTTGAAACTGCAATTTCCAGAATCCTGATATAGAATCCATGACAGGTCTATTCCATGGTATTACAACCAGCTATCCTCGCATGAATTTCTATTTCAATAATATAAACCCAATTAAAAAGCATTCGTGGGATTAGGAACATTGCTTCGTCACTTGAGACTGAGCCGACTTGCAGCGTCCCAGAAAACGTACCATTCAAAACGAAGAGCCGGTTTAATTGAACCTTTTCCTCTTTGTGTTCGAGATTCAGACCCAAATAATTAACTACATCAATTTGATCCGGTCGCACAAAAGCCTGGCATCGAACAACCTCCCTTATGAAGTTGAGCAGGTTTCTCCGTTCTAAAGAACAGTAAAGTATCGGTCTGAATGGGGCACAGCCGCTTCCAGTGGACAATGGCCGGCTGTACCAGCACTGCATATCAAATTATAAGAATCTCTTGCTCAGAATTGAACGGAAAATTGAATCGTGTAATTTGCAGACTTCGGACGTTTCCATTTACATAGTGAAATGGCGTGCAGTTGATTATTGTACAAGGCACAAAGGTTTGTATTACACAGATGGTTCAATCACGAGTTTGAACATTCATAATCGTGCCATTGAAGGTTAAGAGAATTTTTTCGTCCCAGTGTACCCAAAATTATGTAATATAAAACGAGAATTTGATAAAAAAACATTGGGTTTTCGACTACTTTTACCCTCACTCAGCTGCTATTTCTTCCCTGATTGGAAGTAGTTGGGAAACATTCTAGAATAAATGTTCCAGAAAAAATTCAAGAAATTGATTCTTTACTCTCGTTCATTATTCTCTTTTTTAAAGTATATGGTGTCCATAAAGTCTTTTTACAATTGAATAAACTGATTACAAAGACAATTGGGGAGAGATCTTAATCTAATTTGTTCTATTGTACTAAAAAGTTACTAAAGTTTTTGATCACATTTAATTTGTGTATTTCTCCGTCTTGAAAAATACCCAAAACCCATCATGGTTTATGGAAACAAAGCTGTGTACGCAGACTCGGCGAAACTAAAGAACTAAGTCTGGAAGAGATGCACCATCACGTCTGGCAGTCCGTCCATGGCGCAAGAAATGTATAGAGAAAGGGACAGAGCTGGATAAAGGGCTAACCAACATTTCTAGACCGAGGGATTGGAAGGGATGGGCCAATTCCTTGGACACCTCATTCACCAGCTATCACTGCCCTGAACTTCTTCCTACATGGTTATGTTAAAGATACCGTGTTTCCAACAAAGATACGGGACATTATTGGCCTAAAGAAAAGGATTACTGATACCATTGCCATCATTGATGAGCTATGCTACAGCAGACATTACAAGAAATCGAGTACCATCTTGACGTGCTTCGTGTAATTAATGGCCCTCATGTAGAGTTGTATAAAAAAAGTTTGAAAACTTCAATATATAATCATATCTTTTCAATCATTTTCACAGAAGCCTTTTTTTGTATTTTTTAAACAAATTTGTTCCGATGTAAAGATGTTATGGACACCGTGTTATATGTATGAAGTTAAAAAATATTGTATAAGTCGAATTTATAGACTTTTTCCCGTTTGCATTAACCGTTTCGACTGACATCAAAAGTTGTATGCACCTACTGTTACCGACCAGAGGGAGTAGATGTGAATATTAGAGTTAGCGTAGTTGACGAGCCTAACAAATCACTACGCCAAAAGGCGGGAAAACTTCGCTCCATTACGAGGACTCGCCGTACAACACGCATGCGAAGACTGGGTAGTCATCACTAAATACACACCAAATTTTCAAAACTTTTCTCGACCAAACAAAATTAGAAATCTGGATGAACCTTATAATTAATTCATGGTAGTTACGTCACTACGTGCTATTCGGATGTACGGAGGTGAAATAAACTACTATAATCAAAACAAACTTCTGGTGAAGATGGCTAATTGGTACTGCACATAAAACAAACTAGATGACAATAATTACAAAAATAATAATTACTTTGGTTATTTTGAGCCCTTGCAAATAATATGCAAGCTCAGTCTAGTCACGCTGACGATCTTTACAGCGAACACATTCGAGTAGAAGCCCTAAACCTATCAACCTATCCAACTACCTATATTACATTATAATCGACATCAGTTAATTTTTCGGAGAAAGGTCATACAGTATACATGTACACAGTGTGAGGCAACATAACTTTCTTTTTTCATAGTAAAACGCATTAAAAAATTAAGTATATTGCCGTACCCTGCACACGTGTTCATTTGTATGATACTTATCTGAGTCTGGGATCCTAATTACTTTGAGATCTTTCTAAGACCGGGTCACTAAAGTTCTCTATCTATATGAATCTAATTCAACCTTCGTTGAAAATCCTGTAATGGAAATATTATGCATAAGATATCAAACCTTATGAATTGGATCAACTGGCGTAAATCATTTCGATGAGTGTGATTATTGTTTGACTCAACTCAGGTGACTCAGGAATAAAGGAGGTAAATTAGTGTCATTGGTTTAGAGTCGTGCAATTGGAACTGGAAGCCTTTTACAGTCTCACGACTCCGAATCAGGTACTTGAAACTTTTCAAATTTGGATAGTCAGATTTGTGTACATTTTTTAGAAATAATTACCGTATTTGACGGCATATAGGAAGCACTTTTTTCCAATATTTTGGCGAAAAAAAATCACCCTGCGTTTTATACATCGTAGAAGTTTGAGATCTCCCGTAGGCTTAGGCTAATCTTCTCTCTGACACTCACTTACCGAGCTTACGCTCAGTGCTTCGTGTTATAAGCCTTCTTCGTGGTCGCGTCTTATATGCCGGCAAATACGGTAAGGCCATAAGAACCAGAATACTTCACAGACTAAACTGGATTCCTAAACCGAGTACCGATAATTCTCAGAATTACCAGCCATATTCAGAACTTTATAAACGAGTTTCAAATTAATCCTTAACATCTGAGGTCTATTTTTTCAAACATCAAAGGACATGTAACGTCATGAGCATCTTTTGACCGTACGTCTCCTAAGAATTAATTAACCACAATATCCGTTGGGCAATTGGTATTACTAACTTTTCGGAAAATCAAGGTTTCTGATTTAAAGTGACCTGTGCACGCCGCTTTTCCCTCAGTTCCTCTTGAACATCATCACTACAATTCATTTGACGGTTGTGCTGAAGAGAATTATCAGGTTGACACACGCGTAAGACACTCAACTGCAGAGTGTGTGGTGTGTTCGCAAAAGTATAGGCTTAGAAGTCGGTCTTGTAACGTATTGTATTCTGAAATCCTCTTATCGTTGTCTACAGATGTCAACTAATTCAGCGATTGTCGCTTGCGATCACTTTAACAAACCTGATTGTAGTTCTTTCTAATAGTCGCGCAATGTCTTCCACTAGAAATCCATAGTCGCGCTATGACCTTCACTAGGAATCCATAGTCGCGCAATGACCTCCACTAGAAATCCATAGGCGCGCAATGACCTCCACTAGAAATCCATAGGCGCGCAATGACCTCCACTAGAAATCCATAGTCGCGCAGGGAAGACTCCAGGAATCCATAGTCGGGCAATACACACCCTGGGAATCTAGAATTGCGAGTAGCCCCACGATACGAATCCATTAAGAGGCGTTCCACGAGTCACAAGCTTGCCTCAGACCTGTCTCGATTGACCATCACGTGATGATACTAGTTCCTTAAATTTCATTTTTCCCCTCACAACTACGTCGAACACTCAAAATTTGTCAATTGCTCTTGAGACTTACGCATTGTTGATAAGCGATTCACTTTATTTCTAGATAATCTTCAAGCGACGAAGTTTATACTTACTTAAATAAATTATTCATTTGGTTATGAACTTGGTGTTTGAACAAGCCACTGGCTACACAGTGAACAAGGAACTTATGATACAATGTAGCAAAAGGGCTTATACATATAATGATAAAACCCATTGTACTGCCATCCAAAATTCAACAATCTTGTTAATATTCGAAACAACGATGCTGCGGAAAACTTTCGCTTTCAGGGTAGATCCCAAACTTTGAACCGGCCTTCAGCGATCTAGTCAATATTTAAAAAACGAAGTTCATGCAGGAATTCCACATTTGGAACGAAACGCATCGTTTGAGTCAGCTTTGAAAAACTTAGTCAACATTCAAAACACGAAGTTTCTATAGAACTTATACGTTTAGTAATAAAAAATAAAATTCAGAGCTTGCGTTCATTTCAGAGTAGAGTAACTCGAGGCTAAGTCCTGGCTCCAATTAGTCAAGCAGTGCTGCTGACATCCCAAAATGTCAAGAGTTCCCCTTGGAAACGAGTTGCACAAAAGTGCTTCCTGGCCCAGACGCTGGGTTTTACTGAGGGAAACAAGCCCCAATCCAATTACGCATCTTCCATAAGGAACAAAAGCCATTCTGTTGAGACAGAGTTAGATGCTGCATTACATATTCATTAAGAAGCAAATTGTTCTTGAGGTTTACTGCCTTTATGTTGTACTGAGTAATTAGACTCGCTTTAAAGATACATGGCTATTTAAATGGAGCCCTCAAGTGTGTGTGTGTGTACGTCAGTTTCAAAATCATATTTCAGTTTAAAATTAAAACGAACCTTACTAGAAGAAAAAGAAAAAGGAAATGTACTTGTCACGTATAATTTTACTGGGTAGAACTTACATATATTGTAAAGAAAAACTTAAAAAATAGATTTTTCTATCGAAAAAGCTACTTTCAACATCTGAAAAATTATAAGCATAATAGGCAATCGGTAAACTAAACGAGAAAATATTTTAGTACATAAATAATGAAATTTTTAAACTATTTGTTGGGGTTAGGTGAATAACTTACTCTTTAAAACAGGTTTGTGAAATGAATAAAAATTCTAAAATGTGCAGATCTAAAGTAATAGGCGCAACGGCACTTTTCTTTTAATCTGCTAATTTAATAGGAAGGTCAGATTCCTGAGTGTGAGTGTGCACAACAGAGTAAGAAGGATTAGATAAGGGGCGGTCAGTACGAAAACTCCATGTGAGTGTGCACAACAGAGTAAGAAGGGTTAGATAAGGGGCGGTCAGTACGAAAACTCCATGTGAGTGTGCACAACAGAGTAAGAAGGGTTAGATAAGGGGCGGTCAGTACGAAAACTCCATCCCGCATCCTCTGCCACACGAGCAGCGAGTTCTCTACATAGACGTACAACCCATATATTTAGACGCACAATGAGGGCAACTATGTTTATACATGACAAACGAGAGCAAACCTTTAGGAAAGTTTATTTTCATAAATGAAAATTGACTGTACATCATATTTATTAATCAATATTTAAATAAATGGAACAGTAAATTCTTTCAAAATTTTCAGACTGGGAGCCGAAGAGAGGCCTTAGGCAATATGATTAAAAGAGGACAGTTACATAAATGCCAATAAAATAGTAAGATAGAAAGTGGCTTTCCGCGCATATCTTCCTCTAGTAGATTTGTGTAAAAAACAAACATTAATATATCTCGGTAAACGAACCTTGATATAACTAACGTTATATAACCTTGATATAACTCCTTGACTTCTTTGGAGAAGTTAACCGTACATACGACAGTACAAAAGCCGTAGACCTTGTCTATCTAGACTTTCAAAAAGCCT
>VCRD01000666.1:131569-148217 GCA_006783055.1 Trinorchestia longiramus | reverse complement strand
TAGACGGCATGGGACTTCGGTATTGAACCAAGAATGGGTCAAACGGCTCGTTCCTATTGCCTTATTCTATTCTATTCTATTCTATAAGTAATACATAACAGTGAAGGCAGTCTATAAGTCATTGTTTATTTGCAGTATTTATCACGCTGTAAGTATTTCTTCATGGTGGACAAATACTTCCCATCGATTTCGAATGGAAATACTGTCATGGGTTACGAGTAGAGTAGACTAGACTTGATAATAAATTGCGTTAGTGACGTATTTTTTTCGTACGAACAAAGGCCTGAACCAGCAGTGTCTAGTCGCTCTTGTCCAAACCATGTCACCTATACCACCTCACAATAAAAAAGTGTTGACACTTCAAATTATTTCATCCATGCCAAAATTTATTTTTGATGTTAGATATTCCTAATTTATACAATAAAAAACCCCTCCCTAAGAAGTTCATAGCACAAAAGTTCAAATTATGCTATGAAATTTCAAAAACAAACTAAAATTGTACGAAAGAAAATTATTTCACTAAAATTGTATGTTTTTGGATTCGCGTTGTTTGAGTCTAGTTGTGTCATAATAAAATGCAGAACCATTCTTTAAAAATTGCCTGAAGTCCACGCACGTCGTTGCTGCGGAAAATTTTTCAAAATTCATGAAAGTAGCATATTGCAAGTTTTTTTTAGCTTTAGTACGACCATCATTGATAAAATATGATGTATATATATGCACATTACATGCGTTTCATCGGAATGGTACATAAATCGCTTTCAAGTAATTATAAACTTACTGGTTGCGTAACTGCAAATCATCCATGGATCCAACTGACACCCATTAATTTTACGTAGCACAAAGAGAAACCATGAATTTATCAGCTCCCCTAAAATTTGCAAGAACTCTTCATCAAGACCTTGTCTCAACGCTGCCTGCCCTGTAACTTGTACGCCTGACTCAGAGTTATGAAGCCATTTTATATGTTATGTATCCACTTTCAGTAGTAACTAAACACCAATAAAGCTACTATCTCTGCACCCATATCATAGTGCTCAGAGTTATTCACCACGTGAAGGGTTTGAATAAAGATTTAGTTTGATTCGAAGGGATTGTGACAAAATTGACGAAAGCTTTTTTGGACAATTGTAACCTATTTTTTTCGTAAAAAAAGTGTGTTCTTAGCGCTTAGTCGAGACTTGGGTATTTTCTGAGTTCAAAAATTGCATAAAAAATTGAGGCAGCTGATGTTAACTGCGGACGCGGAAAAATTGATACGTTAAGCGAAAATGATACAATAGAAAGAGTGATTCAGATATCATATGGTGGTCCTTATAAAGCTAAGATTATTGAGAGTAATCCTATTGTTCGTAAGATTGTGAAAGAAGTGGTAATTGAGCTGAAGTAGTAAATGGTGTTAACGTTGATTATCTATAGAGAAAACTACACCTGGGAAATTGTCCTCCTATATATGTAGTGAAGGTTGTATATTGAAAATCCTACTTATTCATGCAACTATACATACCATGTGAATCCAAATTCCAAAATTTTCAGTCTGTCTATTCAAACACTAGGGCAGTGGGTTTTTACGAGAAATATCTAAATAGGCCACGTTGCATGAGTGAGGAAGCGAGGCTTATTCTCACGCCCACGTACACGGGAAATATTAAGCTCGGAAACAGGACGAGTTTGACGAGAATGTCCTGCAGCAGCGCAAGGATAATCGCGTTAACGAACACCGTACAATATTACGCAGACGCAACAAGCTTTGTCTGCCTCCTGTCAACGATGGATTCTGCAAATTCCAGCTGGTGCCTCACAGATTGACTTAACCCATTAATGCAAAAGTTAGCCGGAGGTCGTTTAGGAATGATATTCACAGAAATTAATTACTCGTACAGTATGTTGTATTTAACTCTTGTGCAGTTTCATAGAAATGGCTACAACAGTTTTGAAGGTATAAAGCATCCATTTTTTCCGGATGCTACGTATCAATACGGTAACAGTCATTTGCTATCGGTGGAGTACTTGAACCTTAGATGTGTTCAGTGTTCAAAGAGTTGCGGAACGCATGGACCAATATTATTTACGCATGTTTTTATTCGGTGTGATAATGTGCATCATGAAGAGGTGAAAAAAATCACTTAGAACAAGCTTCAACCAACTTGACTGTTCGAGATTTGAAATTGAAAAAAATGTACATAAGAAAATACCGTACAAACGTACGGACAAAAATCAATAATGAAACATGATACAAATTAAGAAATCATCGAGATATTGACTCATGAAAAATTCATAAGAAATAACGTTAAAAATTTACTTTCCTAGATAACCATTCTCGAGCTTTGTTTGGAGTCATTACCTATGAAACATAATACACATATTCATTTTAAAGCTTTATACGATTGTTGTAACATATTCACATTAAGCCATGTGAATGCAACCATGCAGCCATTTGAGCGTTTTACGATATTCAAGTGAAGTAGTAATAATGAAATAAATTTAGCCATTACCTCTAAAATCCAGTCGCAACAATTCTTATTTCCAACTATTTTTATAGACGTGCGCTAGAGTTTTCGCGTCGGATATATTTATTTATGCTCACATGTTTTTCCAGGAGTATTAACAACTTACTTTGCATTTTAATATTCGTTATATTGTGCAAAAGGCGAGCAGAATCAAGACTAGGTGAATACAAGAACCCAGGTTCTAATCCCCTCCAGCAAGTTTCATTTTTGCCGACGCTTCGGTGCTTCGAAGAACACTGGCTAAGAATGTAAAAATAGAAAGACTGTCAGGTAATACTTCCATTAATTTAAAATCCTTGTAAAATATATAAAGTTCTATTGTACAGTGGAGCTCGGTTGAGAGCGAATTAACAGAGAAGTTCACCGTTCATTTCCATTCCACTATCTCTATTTTCCCACACGTACTCGCATATTCAAATTCCAAAGCTCATCAATTCTTGATAGAAAACTAAGTTTATTCATCAGAGATGACCATCGAACACAATTATCTGGTCTCCCGCGGGAAAAGTCTCAGGTATTTTAGAGGATCTGATGAAATACAAGAAAATTACTTCATTCCCCGACCGCCACGCAAGATTAATGCTGGTATCCGAAGGCCAACACCGGCACATGAGGAAGACTCACTTTGCCAATGACAAAACATTTTACCAGACTAGCATATGCTATTTCGAGATCAATTTTGAGGCGCTGCCTGAAAAAAGTTTTGTTTGCAAATTAATAGCTCGAATATGGGGTAAAATACGACTAGACATGAGGTTTCATAAACATACTAAGTGTGCGTTTCTTACTTGGAGTTAGGTGAGATCTTAGTTTTCAGATTGTTACGTAAGGGTTACTTCAGGAGCATATGCTTTCAGAGCAAGAATAAAATGTGTAATTTGGGTGAAATCATGGATGCAATTTTGGTACAATTGCTATCAATTTGGAAGATGCAGTAATAACTATGATAGAATCCCAACTAATTTAGGACACGCAACACCTGCGAAATACATGGTCCTTTCAACAATGGCTACATAAGGCCTTCACTCTAATTATGAATGAAAGATAATAAGTTACTGAAAATGAAGAAAACCAGTTGCAACTGCTCTAACCGTCTGCCATCTTCGTGGGCAGAACGACTCGGTGAAGCTTCTTGGGATATTCCTGAGCTGGGATATCATAATTAGGGAAGACCTAATTTGTTGAAGGCAATCAGAAATATTTAAAAAATAGTCAGCTATATGTTAAACTAAAGTATTAGACGGTTAAACTAAAATTTCACCTTACATTAGAAGATTGAAACATGCAGAGGCAAAAAGCAATCGAATCCGCACTCCAAGCGGACGAGGCCAATATGTTTTTGTTCGTTCTATACACTCAGGAAGACCTTGCATTCAATGTCGAGAACATTCGAGGATAAACGGTTTTTACTCCAGCCTACATAATATGAACGTAGGAAAAAATTGGGATTGGGACCCAGTCAATGAAACATGCCGATCAAAACGTTAAGTGTGAAGTAATTTTTTCAAAGCTTTCATGTGACTGTATGTATAAAGTAAAGATTTGCACCGGCTAGGCTACCGTACTAAACGTGTTAACAGGTGAAATAAGCTCAGTAGCGTAGAAATTCCGAAAAAGACTGCAAAGGTTCTATTTTCCTTTATGCTATTTACACATTTTCCTTTGATATGTTATCACAAAATTTTATCATAGATTGATGTACAACGTCCGATAAAAAACCGAACGTACCAACATTAGTTACAATAGCATTACAACCAGACAAAATAACATTAATATACTCGAATGCCATGGACAATATATACAATTACAAAAGTACTTCCCGATTTCAAACAGGTTCATGTACCATGTAGCTCTATTGTAATAATATTCCATAGTTTGTACTTTCAAGTGCAGCATTTCATTCAACTTCATTTGGTTGGAGTTAGTCGTAACAAATTCGATACCAGGTTCAATTTCTTGATTAACTGTTACGATCATTGTTTATTTTTGAATTTTCAAACTTATTTTTATCAATATACTTTTTTTTAACTTAACACGTTGACTCCGAAGTGGTACGTATGTGGACCACTTAAGTTAGGTTCTGTAATTTTTTCAGATCCTTCTAGTGACTATGCGTACAAAGTGAAGATTTACGCCGGTCAGGCAATCGGAGGCAACGTGTTAAAATAGCTGCCCTCCAAATCGAAGGAAAAATGCTATGGTGTTCAATGCAAACTAGGATGGACAATTTCTAAGACTGAATGTTGCTTAGAATTGGGACGTGTCTCCTGAGGATGCATGTTTCCTTACATGCATTCGAGGATAACTTCTTTGATCAACTGTCTTGTGGTCCTGGCCGAGACCCCTATTTCAACTTCTATAGTTTGATTTACTGAAAAATAAATTGAAAGAAATCATTCACAAATGATGGACATCATGCTCTCAACGACCGAGTGTTGCGCATTATATGCTGCCCAAATGAACAAAATTTTTGCGCGAATTTTTTGGGGAAAAAATTCTGTTGAAATTCTTAGATGTTTGCTGTTAAAATAAAAGTTAATCGAGAAAGACAATTTAAATAAAAGCTTCCTGGAGCGAGCTGCCGGAAAGTTTTAATTATTCTGTCTGTCATAGCTGGCCTGTCAAATCACAAGAAAAATTCGTCGTTACAATAACTTACGATAGAAAGTTTGTACCCTTAAAATGAAGTCTTCAATAGTTTAAATCAAATAGCTGCTAATGAAAAAGTGTTTAATCCTTTTCAATTTATTCGTTGAAAACTTCGGACATTTTGTTATGTTCGAATGTGTGGTATTTCAAACAAACGTGCATATCGTGCAAGTGCCTGCACTGTGCTACATTAACACGTTTGTTGCGATTGCCTAGCCGGTGCAAATCTTTACTTTGTACACATAATCACTAAAAGACTTGGAAAAAATTACAGAACCTAACCTAAGTGACCCACCGGTGGGTCGCATCGCAACAAACGTGTTAATACCCATTAACCCTTTACCGACGAATTTATTTTTCTAGTTTCTACGTTTAAGCTCACAAAGACCGTCTGTACACTGATGCAATGAAGCATGCTGAGAGCCAGGCAGCCAAAAGAACAACGCTGTAACATGCCGAAGCGTTTAAACCTAGTAGCAACCTCATATTGCTCACATATAATATAATTTTAACATAATTGGCATTTTTTCTGATGTTCCCCGTGAGTGCCATACGGCGGTAGAGGGTTAAAGCCAACTGGCAAGTCAGCTTGCCACGTCAAAAATGTATATGATTTCAATACAACATTGGAACAAGCATAGCAGAATGCTGTAACTTGTTCAGAGTACATCCAGTACTCGCCTCGCTGCGGTTACATTTTATTTTCAATAAAAACCTTCACAGTATTGAAATTATATAACTTTTTTGATTGGGCAAATCGACTTGCCAGTCGACAATTATGGCTTAACTACTGCACTACTATCTCCCTCTACTCAGGAGAATGCAAGAGATACCAAGGTTCCCCTCCTTGTATTCCCACGCCATTTAACAGAACTGACCCTTTTTCTAGTCTTCCTAAAATTATGGATGATCGACAACAACTTTACATTTGTCGCACTGTACTTTAAATTATTACCATTTTGTTACATGACCTCAAAATAACGTTGGTATTAGAGTCGGGACTACTTGATGAAGAATTAATTTGCTGAATGATTAGAAAAATTAGGCACTGGAATAAAGAGTTGGAATTTGACCATTTTGAAGATGCAAGTACCTTACTCCCCCCTCATTCATTTCCGTGTCATTTCCGTCCCTCCGAAATGATCAGTTTGCTATGACTGACTGGGCCAGACTCAGGCTGTATACGAGTAGTGGAAGATATATGAACAGAGTTTGACTCCCTGTTATGTAAAATGGCCCTGAACATCAACGGTCCGTTACTGTAATGCAGAAAAATAATATTAACTGCAGTGGACGTGCATACAGCTGGGAAAAACGTGTTAGAACTCCAAGACATTTTTTATTTTATTTAATTTCAACTAATCAAAGTAGTTGCTACTCCTATAAAAATTATACGTAGGTAAAGAAAATGTGTTGAAGAAATATGCATAGAAAATAAATAAAGATCTGATATAAAAAATATAAATATATATTACAGTTATTAAATGTGAAAAAATATTCGTACGATGTCAATTTTAGGTTGAATATTGATAAACTGCTTTTAGAATCAAGGTTGTTCCAATAGACAGTCCTAAATTTTTCCAATAATGTAATCGGTAGTTATTTACAACCTAAAAAATACAAACTAGACATTCTGCATTGGTGCTTCGTACAGTAAGATTATCATCATGTCAGAAGGTAAGGAACCAATAAATGTCCGATAAGAAATTATTGTTAAATTACAGCAAAAAAGTAAAACTTGCAAAAAATGTGAGAAAACTTGAATGCTTTATTTACTATTACTGGCTCATCTATTGCAAAGCATAAAAACCGAAGAAGATTTGATACTCCCCTCAAGGTTTGTCTCAGATTTTCGAGGAGATTGCTATGTCAATTTATACAAAATTCAGTCATTACTGGTAAAGGGTGATAAGAAGATTTACTTTTACAAGACTCAGTGTTAATAAACGAATGATAAACAATGAAATTCATAGGAACAATCTGAAGTCGCGATCTCCAAGCAAAACCCCACAGCTATTGAAAAGGCATAGAAATGCCCGGTTAGAATCTTTTCATGGTTATAAAGAGAAGCAAGAATCATTCTGGGAAAGAGTTTTGTGGACTGATGAAGCTAATATTGAACTATTTGGATGAAATTCAAGAAGCCATGTATGGATAGATGACGTTGCTGCTTTTAAACCGAAGAGCACAATTCTAATAGGGAAATTTTGTAGTGGCCGCATCAAGGTTTGGGGATGTGTATCGGCAAGACGTACTCAGATTATAGCATTATCATAGGGTATTCATAAAGACTAAACTTTCTAACATAACATCACTTGCAGCACACAATAAAATTGACGACGAAATGATTGGCTAAAAATAATGCCAATATATTAGAATGGCTCACAGTCCTCGGACTTAAACCCTGTAGAGGATTGGCGGCGTTATTCGAAATGTCATTCAAATCCAATTTAGAACTAAAACAAACACTCTGGATCTTAAGAACGCATACAAATAAGAATAGAATAAAATACCTATGAGAACGTGCAAATCATACATTGTGAACTACGAGAAAAGGTTTCTTGCTGTTGAAGTGAATAATGGCTCTGTTACATGGTAATGAAAGTTTTTTATGTACGATTTTTTGTTTCGTAGAAATACTTTTTTCACTTCTAAATACTGAAAAAATATACTTAACTCATTTATAACAGTTTCATTTGTTTTTTATGCATATTTCGTCATCATGTACCAGTATGCAATTATTTTATGCAGCACGAAATTTTTGATTCGTTCAAAGTATTTTTAATTGAAAATTTTTTGGTGTACAAATATTTCATTCTCACACTGTACCTAATCGAGTAGTCACAAGCAAACTAGCAATTGACTAATGTAAACTGGAGCTTAAATGTGTATACTGGTAGTTAAATATATAAACTGGCAGTTGACTCGTGTAAACTTTTTGTTAAGATATTTAAACTAGCAGCAAGGACTACTATAAACAGGACGTTCACGGCCATATAGTGGACTACGCAAGCGGAGGCCATTACATTCTTAGTAACACAACATTTTCTATTGGACAAATTGATCAAAATTTACTTCTTTCAAGCAATAGAAGGGATAATAGAGTTTTACAGTGAATTTTAAATCGTTTAAATCACTGTAATGCATTGAAATACCAATTTTTGCCGGACTTAACATGTATTATTGTACGAGTTTAGTGGCCACTTTATAGAAAGCCGAGTTGCTGCAGTTTTAGACTTTACAAAATGGATTATAGTTAAACCTTTTCCAATGCAAACAACCAAACATACAAACACTCAAATAAACTAACGGACATAGGAGCAAAAACCTACCAAACTGCAGCAATTAGTCAGCCAACCGTTCACTACATTCCACCGTTCAACACATTCACTACATTCCATCAGTTGAGGATGATTTGGATGATCTTAGCAGTGTCACGGCATCCTCTGAGTTTTAATGAAGCCACAATCTTGTCATTGAAAACCTTCAAGGCATACTGCACATTTTGTAGTTGAAGTCGTGAGGGGTTGACAGCAAATTGGGTGAGTGTAGTAGTCGGCAGAATACTGCCTTTTTCTGACTCGTACAGTTCCTTGACGTCTGCAAATGATGCCGTTGTTTCATTGTCACGACTGATCTTCTGGCCCTTCTCACTGATCCAGTTGTTGCGAATGCACTTTAGCAGATGTACTGTATCAAAGAGGAGAAACCAGACACGTTTGTTGCCAAGAGGATGCTAGGCTGTGGCACTGCAATCACCCAGCCGATCAAACAGCTTACAATACTGCTGGTTCACCTTGTGGTTGTCTGTGATAGACCCGATGACACGTCCACCAGCCCTTTCAACAGCAGCTGCAGCCTCCTTCACACGCTCAAGCTGGTATGCTGTCGTCAGCTTGTGGATGTGTGTCATAGAAATCATCAGACTAGGTCTTTTATACAGCGACTTCATCATGACAGCATAGAAGTGGCCTTCCAGTCTAGGTTGTTCTCGACCATGCCACTCAGCACCCCACCAGAAAATGAAACAGTTGGACGAATCTGTACTTCATCTACCAAGAGAAACACATTCTTCTGCTGTAGTGTCTGGACTTGGTCAAATGTTTCCCTCAGCACCTGGTCCTTGTCAATAGATGAAGTGATGTACTGCAGCTTGCGTTTGCATGGCAGTACCAAAAAGTCTCTGAGCTGTTCATAATTACACTTTGAGCATGATTGAAGAGCAAAACAATAATCATTCTTGGAAAACTGCTTCTGTGATAAAAGTTCCAACTGACGTGTCAAATATACCAACTTTTTTCCTCGGTGTCGACACAGACTGATGTGTGAGCTTGAAGAAGAGTGACAACATTTTGGATCGTTTTGTCAAACGGAATGTCATAGTTCATTGCCAAGCTCACAGTTTCGTTGAACCGAGTATAAGATTTCAAACCATTTTTGGGATAAGTGTCTTAAATAGTGGTACACTAATGCCGTTCTTGAACGCACTGAGCGTTAGTGGGGAACACAAAGTGGGCTTGTTTTCGACAATCACACACAGGCTGCACTCGCTGAAGTTGTCAGTCATGAACAAACACACAAGCCTTTCTTTCGATCCTGAAATAATCAAGTTCTTGTACTGTTTCTGCATGATACATTCAGGTTTGAAAGCATCAAATGAAGTAATCTTATCCTTCTGAAGAAAATACCTCAGTTGTTGGTCTTCCACTTTCGCCGAGCGAGGTGCAGGTTTTGGAGATGGCTGACAAGAAGCAGGCACATTGAAGATACTGGGAGGGATTCCAGGTCGCATAGAACCACCACGCAATTTGATCAAAGATGAGTCAGCACTCCAGTGTATCTCACAAATGAAAAACTTGTCTGGATTAACAACAAAGTTTTCACGAGGTGAAAGAACATCAAGCCACTTCTGTCTCTCAGACTGCTCTTTCGGCAGGTGAAACACGCGGGGCTTGTTCTCATTGTAATTACCCAGACAGTTCACAACCCCACACTTGTTCGACATTTTTAATATATATAATTAACAATAAACTTTGTAAACAAACAGTATCCACTTAGAAATGCAGCAATGTGCCTCGAAACAAACAACAATGTCCGATTCAAACTCAGCGACAGACTACGACAATATTTGCTCTGTGACAGTTGTGACTAACTGAAATCGGTGAACTGGCCTCTGCTAACGTCACAGTACAGTAAAGACTGTACTGTGGCTAACGTAGTCCACTATATGACCGTGTACGTTCTGTTTACACAGTAGTCCTTGACTAGCAGTCAGAGTTCAAAACTCATCATTGAGCTAAAGTATTTATCAATATTTGTAGTTCAATCAAATGTACAAAAATATTTCAACAATTTGGAATCTGATGACGACTCTATGCAAATTGAAGCCAATATATTTTCACGAGAAAATATCCGAATTTTCAATACCTTTTCGACTTGTAAAATCCTAGGCAAATGAAACTGTGATGAAGCACCTCGATCGCAGCCTCTGTATAGACTACATATCAATTTTTAGTGATGCCTGCCATTTGTACTGAATACCTCCGGCTCAAAACGATATCCCTCCTAAACAAACGCTACAGCACGGACATTCCAAATCCTTATCTGTGTATTGCATGTTCTTCACATCGTTTGCTCCACTTACCCACTCTCGCAAACAGAAAACACTCGCAGATTCTTTCGTCGAGAGTATTCTTCATTTTGTTCCTACCACTGCGTTTTATTTTGGATCCAATTTAATTCTACTCGAGTTGAAGTGGTCGCGCCGAAATAAATCGGCGGCCTGAGCGGCACAATACCATCACCGGATCGCTCGTCCTGAAAATCTCATCCTTATTTTCAGCGAGTGTTAATCAAGGCGCGGGAGAAGGCGTCCAAGCGCTCGTCTTGATTCGTTTTGAGCGCCGCAACTGCTTCCACGGTTTCTTTTCGCAGATCCCAACAACCTAAACGGGTCTTTTTAATACGGAAACTTCTCTACAAAGCACTGCACTACACACAGATTTGATACTCCCTTTTTGCTGTAAGCTAGAGCTAATTCCGGAGCAGTTTCCTTATCAGTGAAACCTAGGCTTAAGCCACTCAGTTCATTTTCTCGTCAAATGAAATTCGATTGTTTTCCGAATATGCGTAAAGGAGCAGACGGCCTTGATTTCACTGATTCACTTTGAAACCTAACTGCTCGTCAGATTTTTTAAAGTTGAAAGAACCTTCTATTTTCATTTTTGAATGCGTGTTGTGATACTTTTCGGAACAAAACTATGTAATGCAAGAGCAATCCTATTATAGAATTCAGGCAAAGCAATTCAAATTTATATTGTTCAATGTAAAAAAACCTATATGGTAATTTTTAAAAGCAGTTGGAAAAAGTGATGACGAATTTCTTGTTGTGGTTACCAAATTATGGCTATTTTGTAAGCCCATTTCTAAGAATTCAAAAACCTTGTAGTAAAAGAAAAATATTTAGATACTTGGAGTCACCAACCCTGTGTGTAACTCCAAAGAAATGCTGCATCTTTTTTGTTTGCAATCCTACCAGTTTCTTCTTGAAATTTAGGGCTTAAAATAATTAATGCGCGGCCGAGAGAAACATGACACTGGAGTGGTAATTTACATTTGAAGCCCCTTGCTTTAAAACTAGCTACCTTGTTTTGAGTTACTTCAAATTGTAATTATAATTTTAGTCGACGCTGTGCAGAACAGCAGTTATGCGCATTTTTAATTAGAGCACATTAATATTTAGTCAGAACTTATTCCTGCATAACACAGCATGACTTAGAGAACACAAAGCAGGTCATTTCCTCCAACATTTGATGTTTAATGTCATAAACATAGTTTACAGATTTACGTAATAATCAATTTTAGTTTGTCACATTCATTAATATAGAAAATTAAACTCCTCGCAAAATGAAACTTAGAACATTCTATTATATGGAGTAAATATAAAATAAAAATTGTTTGCACGTACTGTTTGGCCGCGTTGGCCACGTGTAGTGCACATAGCTTTTAAGTTTATACTGTTATTTTCGATGAAAATAAGTGGCAAAGCTTTTGTTGACTTATAAAGTGTTTGATAGGACTAGCAGTTTCTATTCACACTCATTTATCCTTTTTCTTACTGGATATCAATGTGCATCAAGAAGCATATGCTGTGGCCCCAGAAAAAAAAAAACAGGCTCAGACTTGACGTGACATTTAAAGCCCATAGCACTAGTGAACCAGAGCGAGCCCTTCAGGCATTCTGCCATTGTTTTATTTGACACGAAATAACGTTCAGATAAAGAATGTCCTTTATTCTTATATTTTAGCCATTCATGGTGGGAAATATCTTGTACACCTAAAACGAATGAATGAGCGAAGAATGAATATTTTATAAGGGAATATATTTGAATTCCTATTGACGAAGGATTCTGTTTAGAAAGTAAACACCGTTATAACTTAAAGAAAACTGTACAACTGCATAAATATTACACCTTGTATAGCATGGCTCAGAAGAAAAGAGCTTTATTGAAAACCTTTTAATTTTTACCAAGCAATGATGTTAATGTTGTTAAAGAATAACGCTAAGCCAAGTTGTTAACGATAATGTTAATTAACTATACTAATAAAAAAGAGCAACAAGAAATAAGTAATAAAAATGTGAACTAATAGTACTAATCAGTGATCTTAATCAAAAAGTTTAATCATCAATGCTAATGGATAATGTTAAGGGCACAAAAAACGACGCTATGTTGATAACACTTGAAACATCAGGTAGAGCTGGGACGCTTTAGGTTTTCGTGCTCGCACGTAAATGACTTAACGCTTTTTTAAGGACACAGTTCCCATGTCCTGCGTGTGGTAATCAATGCTTGACGATCAATGCACGTGATCCATTAGTAGAAATTATGGTACTTGTCTGTGCAGGTCATTAATTGGAGATATTAATGAGAGCAATCACTGCAGCTGGACATTGTGGGCGAGGATGAAGGTTACTTCTGCATGCGATTATTGTGCACAACTGACGGTAATGATCGATACTTTGGCTCAACTTGCAATGTCATACGAAGGATTATGTTGGTAAACATTGTAAATGTAAAGAAATATTGTAGACCTAAAAAAAGAATTATTCTTGTGTCCAACGAAACTTCAATACCAGATCACCACAAATAAATAGCATATGGAAATCAATGGAAATTACTGTCAATTCGGCCACAACGTTATCGGATGGTTCAACTGACGATCCACTCAAGTGACATTACAATCATAGTATTGACTTTTTCCGTTTTTTAATGAGGCAACATATTAATAAATTGGGAATCCAGTTCCAAAAGTGTGCTTCTTACGTAGATACAGACATGCATGAATTCAATATATATAATTACAATATAGTGCATCCAGTGCTACAGTACACAGCGAGATGTGTAGGAATCACACTAAGATGCACGTACACTGGCGCACTTTATTTAAATCGGAACAATGATCCGTAAACTCCACTATTTATTACGACACACGAGCTATTTTCTCTGTCCTATTAGGATATTACTATTTTAATTAGCTCAATTATTACTGACCTTCTGGGCTAAACTCATTCCAATGTCATAATGGCATCAGAATGTTCAGAAGGAAACAAGACCTTGAGCAAGAATTATGAGTTAGCATCTAATTTTGCATTAATTGTCTGCAACTCCATTTGTTGCCTTGCCTTCATTACTGTAGTTAACATTTCTATTGAATATAATACCTTTTATGATAGATGTAAGAATCCACGAGTCACGGTTACTTCATGTTTTTCAATTTTCCTTCTTAATTTCCCCATGAACTGTATAAATTTTCATCACTATATGCGTATACATAATTTGCCTAAGATTTTCGTAACCATTCGGCCTGAAAAAGCAGCTTGGTTGTCGTGTGCCCGAATTTAGAAGGTTCATAGCTGACTGCGATATTTCTTAGAGCTAAAAATCTTGGTCATAAAGCAAAAGAAGTTCATTCTTCGAAAAGTTACCTTCCCTGTCCCATTATTCATTAACTTTCGGCGTCATTAATTCTCCTCACATTTCCAATGACAAATTCCCAAGTACGTAAGTTTCCCCCTTTTAATTTTTTTTCTCTCGTGCTATGTTGAATTTCCTAACATAAATTTTGCCTAATGGTGAGCTTACAATTAATTTTCTACGAACTGTTATGCATGTTAAACAAATCTGCCTACAGGCATGAGTTCGCAGACACCTGCTTCAAAATTGATTGGCTTTTGACTATTTACTTAATTCTGGAATAGTATTTCAACAATTGTTCTAAATTTTAAACACGAAAGGACTTCAATTCCATAAACTAACAGATAGTAAATGTGCTAGTATGAATTTTACACTAACATTAATGTTGACGTATTACAGAAAGTCTTGACTTCGCTGCTCTTTCAGAACGACTTGCTACTTTTACGATGATGTTGATAGGTTTGGAAACAGTAAACCATTTATGAATCTTTGCTACCTTCCAACACCACCCAGCACCCTGGACAAAATAGTCATGCAACATCTTAACCAATCGACATCTTAACAAGTAGTTAATTATTAGCAACTTCCGCTTGTCTGCCAAGCTCCCAGTCTTTTGGAAACAGAAATACCATGGTAAATATTACTTCAGCCTATTTAGTTTCACCTTTACTTGGTATGACGAAAGTATCATGTGCTCATTTTCAGAGTGAGAAGTACCCTTGATACACCGTAGGTTTTCACGAGGAGAGCTCTGTGCGCAGGTCATCACACTGATACAATTATTAAAGGAAATTTACATGCAAAAATTGTTTATGCGCAAGCTTTGAATTTGCTAGAACTTTGCATAAGCTCGAACACGTCGCTGGTGATTGCAAGTGAGAAATGTAGTACAGCAGATCATATAACAATAATAGCAACAACAATGTTCTATAAATCCTCACTCTGAGGGTTTCTTGAGACTATTTCTCCTTAACCTTTTAAGATACGTCTTTTTTGTGCAAGCTTCTTCACTGCCCCGCTACCCTCCCAGGGGTACGCTGAAAGTTAAGTCCCCTCTTTCCATGCAAGTCGTATTGAGGCTACTGCACAAACATTGCCGTAAAACAAAATGAAAATCTTATGATTAATATTACAACCCTCTGGCTGCTTTGAATACATGAATTTTAGCCTGAAATGATACACCGCGTATATAAATATTTTTAGAGCTTCCATGAATGTTTATACGATATAGATCATCAGACTTTTCATCATCCTAACCACTTGCATAATGACGACTCATAATACATCCGAACGAGCGTGATGCTTGCGACAGTAAATGCTGATTTAGCTTGTGTTTGTTTGTGTTTGTTTTGTATGCTAGTTTGTTTGTACGGTGACGCATAAGCTGCACCTAATTAACACGACGCAGATGCGTCTTCTAATTATGCTCCGTTTCCCTCTCTTTAATGGCGAGTCTTCTCCCTCTGGTGACACACCCGCCAAGACCGGCAACTGTGAGCCCTTCAAACTGGCTTTTTTGCAGAGTTATAGCAGGCCATGAGCGGATATCAACTGAATTCTATCTAATATCACGTGCATAAGTGTATGTGATGGATGAATCATTTAGAATTTTACATTTCGTGCTCTATAAAAACAGTGATGTTGGGGACGTCGAGGTCTCCAGAAACGTTCATGTTAACGATAAGACATCCAATTTTGACATGATCTTCGGGCGTATAAAAAAAAAACTTTTCTGACCTATAAAAATCATTACTACATATGCAGAATTCACACAGTCGTACACAAAAAGCTTGAAAACTATTTGGTATTTTTACTTGGCTATCTTAAATCCGTCATTCTCTGCTTAGGAAAGTAAATGAAACACTTGAAAGTACACCTGCACTTTAGAATAAAGTAGTAGTATTAATTTTTCATTTCTCACATAGATACATAGATTTCTGTCCGAATAATGACTAATTTTTGAGGTATAAATGTATCTATCCATCCCATTATTTCTTATCTATTACTGAAGAAAAATTATTGAACTGAAATCAGAACGGGTATACATGTGTTAGAAGCATTGTATTGTGGATACCAAAGACGTTGAATCACTAAAAAATACGTCCTTTTTCCCGTTATTATCTTTCTTCTCCTACACAGTCATGTTATCAGTAGATAAGGTACAGAATGGAAGTTCTGTATATATTGATGGAACATTCAGATTTTGATAGCACTACGGGTAAAGCTGAAAAACGTATTTTATTTCGTACATCTTTAATTTTATCTCTTTTAAACCAAGGAATGTCAACGGGCAATATTTGGACTATGTTATCGTTAGATAAGATACAGAATGGATATTTTATATATATTAATGAAAAGTTTTCATTCAAAACACAATAATTCGTCGTAAATCTTTAATACATTCATCTTTATAATAATTTCAAATTAATGTAATCTAAATCGTATAATTTCCACGGGAACTGTATAGTAATAATATATTTTACATATATATATATATATATATATATATATATA
>VCRD01000666.1:97370-131527 GCA_006783055.1 Trinorchestia longiramus | reverse complement strand
TATATATATATATATATATATATATATATATATATGTATATACATTTTAGGGAATAATCAGGTTTGTTTAAGATATGTGCATGGGTTTGGTTTCTTCTATATAAATATTTTCATTCTGCGCAATAAGAATTGGACCAATCTCAGTCATAGAATTCACAAAATTCTTTTAATTTATGTTAAACAGTTCAATGCAAGCCATCAATAGGAAAATATAATATGCTGTTTAAGCAGAACGTCCAGGGTGCACAACTGCAAGATTCACATATCTGAGACTAAAAACTGGGCCACGCCACAGTGAAGACGTTCGTGAGGGAAGTAGGTTGCACGATACAGCGGCCATCCACATA
Organism: Trinorchestia longiramus; assembly: GCA_006783055.1. NCBI lineage: Eukaryota > Metazoa > Arthropoda > Malacostraca > Amphipoda > Talitridae > Trinorchestia > Trinorchestia longiramus. The sequence goes on along the minus strand of VCRD01000666.1, from coordinate 131,180 downwards.
TGAGGGAAGGCGGAAGAAGGAGAAATGAAAGCCTAGTAACTCTTCACCTACTCTTTTTCAAAACATCAAAGCATACGAACTGTCACTACACTATAGTCAAATAAGTATTTCTAAACTCACCAAAGTAGAATTTTCAATTGAAGGGTGGACAGCACTAGTGGACTACTTGCATTTTTTCCCACGGGAAAAAATGCAAGTAGTCCACTAGTGCTGTCCACCCTTCATATAGTAAACTACTGGATCGTAATCGCCTCTATCAGCGCTGTGTTAGCGACAGCACGGGAGTGGACTACTTGCATTTTTTCCCGTGGAAAATATATTATATTTACCACGGCAAAAAATGCAAGTAGTCCATTAGTGCTGTCCACCCTTCAATTGACCGGTTAACACTAGTCTCTCGAAACCAAATTCAACACAAGACCCAGATTCATGTTTCCTTCGTGTATCTAGGATACTGGAGTGAGGGGCCATAGTCACCCACTCGTCACTAAGCGAGATCCCCGAAAGAAAAGCGAAAATTTTCACAGTAGCGTGGGTTTGTCACCGAAGGGACAATTATTTTTACTACTAGATGGTTCCCGTGGAAATTCCACTGTTTACATTTCAATGATTTGATATCATTATAGAGACGAATGTATTAATGATTTACGACGAATTATTGTTTTAAATAAATACTTTTCATGAATGTGTACAGAACTTCCATACTGTATATTATCTACCGATTACATGGCCTGCATAGTACACGTGGGAATTTTACGGATTAAAAGTGATCAATAAAAACTCTATGATATGCAATACATTTTTCAGTTTTAACCGTGGTACTATCAGAACATGACTATTTTTTATCAATATATATAGAACTTCTATTCTGTATCTTATTTACCAATAACATGGTCGTGTAGGAGAAGAAAGCTAATGACAGGGAAAAAGTGGCGTATTTTATAGTAATCCAGCGTCTTTGGTACCCACAATACAATGCTTATAATACATAAATATGTAACTGTTCTCATTTCACTGCAATAATTTTTCTTCAGCAATAGATCAGAAGTAATGGGATGGACGCACACAGATAAAGAGATAGAGTGAGATGGAGATACACTCTGTTATGCATGGTGGCCCATAAGTAAGGTACCTTTTTAAAACTATTACAGCTATAAAACTACAAATGGTAAAGAGATTTGGTTAATTCAGAATGAATGAGGAGATTTCAAAGTTTTCTACCAGCGTATCAAATTTACCGACAATCACAACATATTGCCCAAAAAATTCATAAAAGCCACTCTTCAAAATGAATCGCTACGCCATGGAACAACGAGCAAAAATAGAGGAACCTTACTTCCGATGTAATTGTTCGGTTACTGCAGTTCAAAGGAATTACAGGAATATTGATGGTATTGAAAGAAGTCCCTCGAAGAACTCCATGAAAAACTGGTATTATAATTTAGAGAAACTCTTGAAGAAACTCTTTTCTTTGCAAAGTTTTCATTTTCTGCAAGCTGCAGAAATCTATTCGCAAAGTCTAATCGCTTTTGGTAGTTTGTAGAATGGAGTTCATGAGTTAATTAAATTTTATATGGATAATACTGTAGATATTTTACCAAACTACGTTGCAATGAATTGAACGTCCCTAGTTGATGTTTTGGCTGATCAGAAACACTTGTTGCAACAAGTTGAATTGAAATACCAGTTCGTATGGTCCGTGACCTGCCCCAATGTTGTCTGTCTGCTGTTGTCCCAGTTTCTCTAAATTTTAATACCAGTTTTTTATGCACTTATTCGAAGGATTTCTTTCAATACCATCAATATTCCCTTAATTCCTCTGAATTGCAGTAACCGAACAATTAATCGGAAGTAAAGTTCCATCATTTTTGCTCGTTGTTCCATTGCGTAGCGATTCATTTTGAGGGGTAGATTTTATGAATTTTTTGGGCAATATGTTGTGATTGTCGGTAGACTTGATACGCTGGTAGAAAACTTTGAAATCTCCTCATTCATTCTAAATTAATCAAATCTCTTTATCATTTGTTGTTTCATAGCTATAATAGTTTTAAAAAGGTACCGTACCTATGGGCCACCCTGTATAAGTAGATTAGCTGGAATGTAACATTAAAACTAATTTCAAAAAGTGTATTCTCTCCATCTCCATGCAACAAATGTAACCTTCTGTGAGGTGAGAGCTAACAGTAGAGCAGAGCCTCTCGTCCTGCAGTATGATCGAGAATTGCTGTAGGCTTTCAAAATGCACGGGAGACAATACAACATTGTTCAGTCCAAACAGACCCTTTACTTTAACATAAGTGTTGACAATGCCGTGGCCCTACGATTAGCATGTTTCAAGTTAAGTTGACCATAAAATGAATACTTAGCAAAATATCCGGCACTACGACAAGAAAGAAATTCATACCGTCTATACATATAGTACATTGTAAAAGCGATGCTTCCGAGTTCTTCAGTTCTTCAGATGCTTGTCAGAGTGCGGCTTAACGTTATTAACATGAACGAAAACAATGAAACCTCACAATGAACACGTAAGGAAGAACGAGTAAAAATATGCACGAAATATCGTCAAATAAGAAAAACTTTGGCGCGAAAACGAGGGCATTTAGAGGAATCTTCTTTGAAGCGGCGGCGGCGCCCGCAAGATATCGTTGACGGATGAAGCTGTGGTGCAACAGTCAGTTTCAGATAACGTCAAGTCCTGAATCGTGGAATTGAGGCAAGTTTGCGGAAGCCCACGAAACTCAAGCTCATGTTTAGGTTTCGGACTTCAAAGGAGGGACTTCAGAAGTGAGGGTCAGAAAGAGGGAACGAATAGTGCAAGTGTGGGATGCCCTGAAAATTTCGCTCGCAGGAAGCCCGTGAAAAGGAGAAAGAGTGTTGATAGAAGCGTTTTTATTACAAAAGAGAAACTGTAGCGAGTGTGGAGTCGACTGTTTTTTAAGTTACAGTACATGAATTGACGTTATCTTATGTTTTTTTTCAGTTTTGAGACAATGAAAGCTTTGGGTCTTGTTATGATAAGCAAACTGATGCACAGCAGTAGAGTTTACTATAATTTTATCTTATAGTTCGAATATTAGGCCCAACATATAGTAACTCCAATTTTGGTATTTAACGTAACATGATCGCAGGTCTGGTTGGGTTGTGGCAGAATCTTTGGGTTTGATAATCTCAACATGATCAGAATCTTCATTTCAAACAAATCGAGTAGAGTCGAATATTTTAATTCAGTACGACAGGGCCCCATGTGTGCAATAAGATATAACAATAGCGTTGTGATGTTCTGGAAAACTATTTATTAGTTTTGTAGATCATTAATGGTGTCATGATTTTCAAACACCACAGAAATATTTAGAATGCGATTCATTCGGTAGCGTATTCACTTTAAGGAAATTCTAAGAAAAAAATCCAGAAAAAGATTGCATGTATTCCAACTGTTCACAGATAATCTTATGGTAGTTTTTTTTTCTGATCAAGAAATAAATATGGTTTTAAACCATGTTCATTTTTTATATATAATTTTTTTATAAAATATATGCCTGGAATTTTGTTCAGTATTGAAACAGTTCAAGCGGGACATTAAAGTGAAAGAAAGAAAAATAAAGACCAACCTCTGTGGGGAGAGAGAGGACTACTATGCCCCTTCGAGGGTAACGGGGCAGTGATGGAGCTTGCACAAAAAAAGATGTCGTTTAGAAAAGTAAAAAGAGCTAGCCTAAAGAAGCATCCATACAGATGGTTTTAAGCATTTATGCAAACAATAAAAAACCAATGATTTTGGACATGATTTTGGGCGAATAAAATACTTTTCTCACGTATCTACATTATCATTACATATGCAGAATTCACATAGCCGTACGCAAGAAGCTAGTATTTTTTATATCTCTACTTAAAAATTTTGCAGTTCCTAATTTTCTTCTCAGGAAAGCCAATGAAACACTTGCAAATAAACATGCACTTTGGTCAGCCAAAAATAGAACATTTACAACTTAGTTAAATTTTCAAACAACAACAAGTACTCGTATTTGCACCTATGGACAGAGAAATTAGAAAATTTGTCCATATTCTCAGAAGCAAGAAGAGACAGCGTTTTTTTCTTTAGGTCAGGCGGGCAAGAGTATTCATTGTCGACTTCTCCCAGATGACGGAGACCACCAGTTCATCGGTGGCATCTTCCTCTAGGTGACGGAGATAATCAGTTAATTGGTGGCATTTACAAAACAGGGGCATCTATGTTCAATTATTTACTATTTTTTGTCATAAAAATGAGGTGCAGGCGTTTAACCTACATGCTTGCACAACCTGACACACCCAAATAAGTTCTTTAGCCACATTGGGTCAGGCAAATTCCAGCGAGTCTGTCAGTCAGTCAGCCTCCTATCATCTCTTCATGTCTTCTCACTAGTGAACATGCGATCTGAAAACAACAGGCTCGAAGATCCCTAATTCCATGCACGTTCGTTTCTGAGATTCATTGGACTGGTTGAGGGGTCCAGAACACTACAAAAAAATGAAAAAAACTTGTATTCTACCGGTATGTGTAACAAACAGCCGCGGTTTTGGTCGTCACAATAACAAGAGGTGGCTGTATGTGAAACAAACACCGTCTATTTGAAGTTACTAGGGCTTCATCGTACGCTGCCACTAAAATTTCTTTTAAAAATAAAGTCTCCGACAGCATCTGAAGTGAGTGAAAGGTTTTTGGTGCATGCAATAAAATACTTTTTTCTAAATGTAGTGCATCGCAACCCGAGGTCAGCCAACTCTGGTCGAAGTCACTCAAGATTTTCGAGGAGCACAGCCCTCATAAGCACCATGAAGAAGTCCTAGTGGCAAGTGACATCTTTATTTCACTCCTGCAGGTCCCTGGGCATGCATAGCGAATAAAACTTGTAAAACTTGGGAAAGATATTCATGACTTTGCGGGACGCAGATGGCTATGAATGCCGTGCTGCCACAGACTGCCGTCCCAAGTTCTCTCTCCTCAGAGCAGCGCCACGACAAAATGCAAAACGAATGAAATGTAGAGCGATGTTGAAATTCATAGGAGGCATGGGGATGATATTACTGCTTACAACTGAACTTAATCGTACAAAATATATTATGCATTCGTATTATGCTACCTATATTTAGTTAACTTCACTAAGTAAAATGGAAACACTAGATAATTTATTGATGGCTGCGAGCGACGATAACTAAAAACGCTTTTAACTCTAAATGAGTTTTACTTATCTGCTGCAGATGCTCAATAGATTGTCAACTCAAGTTGCGGTTGTAAACTTAGGGTCCACTCCTGTGAACGGTGCAGAGACTCCACGCCTTTGCTTACAGAGACTCCATGCCTCTGCTTGCGGAGACTCCATGTCTCTGTTTGCGGAGACTCCACGCCTCTGCTTGCAGAGACTCCACGCCTCTGCTTGCAGAGACTCCACGCCTCTGCTTGCAGAGACTCCACGCCTCTGCTTNAATAAAACTTGTAAAACTTGGGAAAGATATTCATGACTTTGCGGGACGCAGATGGCTATGAATGCCGTGCTGCCACAGACTGCCGCCCCAAGTTCTCTCTCCTCAGAGCAGCGCCACGACAAAATGCAAAACGAATGAAATGTAGAGCGATGTTGAAATTCATATGAGGCATGGGGATGATATTACTGCTTACAACTGAACTTAATCGTAGAAAATATATTATGCATTCGTATTATGCTATATTTAGTTAACTTCACTAAGTAAAATGGAAACACTAGATAATTTATTGATGGCTGCGAGCGACTATAACTAAAAACGCTTTTAACTCTAAATGAGTTTTACTTATCTGCTGCAGATGCTCAATAGATTGTCAACTCAAGTTGCGGTTGTAAACTTAGGGTCCACTCCTGTGAACGGTGCAGAGACTCCACGCCTCTGCTTGCAGAGACTCCACGCCTCTGCTTGCAGAGACTCCACGCCTCTGCTTGCAGAGACTCCACGCCTCTGCTTGCGGAGACTCCACGTCTATGCTTGCAGAGACCCCACGTTTATGCTTGCAGAGACCCCACGTTTATGCTTGCAGAGACTCCACGCCTCTGCTTGCAGAGACCCCACGTCTATGCTTGCAGAGACCCCACGTCTATGCTTGCAGAGACCCCACGTCTATGCTTGCAGAGACTCCACGCCTCTGCTTGCAGAGACTCCACGCCTCTGCTTGTGAGTGTGTGCAATTATACGATTAGCGTACAAAGACAATTATGCGCACAGAACATCTTGCTATTTAGCTTGCACAATCACCAGGGCAAAAAGAACCCAGCTTTTTTTTTCTTTCGCTGTCTTTCCTTTAAAGCTGAAAATCTCAATGACTACAACGCTCTTAACCTCTTGAGGTGTATATGACAGCTATTAGCTCTCTCCACTTGATCCTTATCAAGTGTATGTACGCCTGAGATTTGGCTTCATGTAGGCGCAAGATTAGGAAATGCAGGTCGTAACTGTGACTGAAGAAAAATTGAAGCCAGGTTCTACCAACTATAAGCAATTTTAGCTTGTCCTTGAAAAAGAGAATAGCAGACATGAAATATATATATATATATATATATATATATATATATATATATATATATATATATATATATGTATTTGAGCAAGGAATACATTACTAATCCTGTTCCTACTAAACATACCTGAATCTCATTTTTCTTAAGCAGAAACAATAGTGCATTTTTTTGTGAACCATCCATTTCCCATTAAATAGTGAAATAAAGGTGCGATGAACGTCCGTCAACGTTGAGTATGGTAAACGTACATCGATGCATGGTTCAACAAACCTCTGTTGACACCAAGTGTAATAAACTTCTATTGACGCAAAGTCTAACAAACCTTTGTCGACACAGATCATAATAAACCTCTGTCGACCTAAGACAATCACTTGCACTGAACGACTGCTGGAAGACCTCAGTCGTCTTTTCCTTTGAACATGCAGACTGTGACGGTCTTTTATTTTCTCTTAAGCAAATCTAGAGTCATCCCAAAGCCCATTTCTGGAATTGCTGGTCGATTTTGAGCCAATTCTATCAGCGTTAGCGTCTGTGGCTGGAATCATGAGTCGTAACGCGGCCTTCCAGGACTTGCGATCGACTGTGTCCTGCCCAAACTCAAGGTTGTATCTCAATAATTCAAGCCATATGGCACCTTAACTTCACTTCTGATAATGAACTTAAACCATTATTTTTCACTGTATCTAACTTGGTTGTTGAAAACCTGCAATATTCTTTCAGTTGTGGTACGTAGTATGATAATTTACGAAATATGGGTACGTTTTTGTAGGTTTTGTAATAACGGTAATCTCCATGTGGAGTATCTTCATTTCTTATCTTGAATAAGTATTTGTTGTCAGATTTGCATTTGCTATTCGATGTTATTATTTGTATCATATTCGTTTCATTACATTTTGTTATTATTAAAACTATTGTTAAATTTATCATCGGTATGAACGATATTATAGGTATCTTTTATCTGTTTATGTTGGCTTGATATACTTTATCCAAACAGTCAAGCAAAATGTCGTGGCAGTTTAAACTAAATACATTTTTAGCTGTTAATTACAGCAGAATAAATACTTTAGTGCACATAGCTACACTTATCTTAGCTTAGGAGCTGGCGATTTGACGTTGCACGACAAAAATTAATAATATGTTGACTCAATGAGGAAAATTAAGCGGAGGACATTACAGGCCACTAGATGCACTCATCTCAAGCCTTTGGACTTGGTAAGAATTTGTGCTGGTTACACGAACGCTGCAAGTTTGTGTCTCTGGAGACGCACATAATTTCAGGGCAATGGGTGTCGTGGTATAGGAAATGTACAGCTTAACACGTTCACTGCGTATTGGGCCACATGTGTACCGACTGTCGGATTTCATTGTTTCGTTCTGGTACACCCGTGTACCAAATGACAGATTTTATTATGTTTTAAAGAAATGATAATTATTTGCAATATAGTTATTTTTTCCAATTCTAAGGGTTGGCAAAGGTAACTGAAACCTTATAGGATGAATAAAACATATTTATAAACTAACATTGCACTTATAAAAGCAAGTTGAAGGTACAAATATTCAAAATTTCCTTTATTACGCCGATGTGCTTTATTTATGATCATTTTCATGATAGAAACCTATATTGAAATTGAGAACAGTATCTTTTACAAAGAAATAATACGATGTAGTGAAACAAGTCTCAAATATTCATATTTTGCATATACCAATATCTTCGAAAGAAAAGAAATCCACGGAAAGAGATAAACTCCTCTCACTACAAAATGATAATACTCTACTACCTTCAGTAAGTATAATACTATGTTCAGTATTTTGTCGTAATATATTTATTATATTCTGCAATCATTTTTATGATCCAGATTTGAGAACTGTACAAAGAAATTAGATTAATTAGTGAAATAAGTATTTACACCTTGAAAGCAGAAGAAAACCTAGAAAGAACAACATTCATCTCAATAAAAAAGTGACACTTCTCATTTTTAGAGACACGCTTTTCAATGTCAGCAATTGCAGTTTTGTCAATGACCTAATTGCCTAATACCTGTGCTTTTCATTGAAGCACGATAAGCAATAGAAGGGGTGCCCATCGCATGTCGAACAATACGTGGATACTCTACGAGCTTTATTAGTCGCTACTTAGTATCCTTCGTTGTACGATATCTTTTCATGACAACCTTTGCATCTCTTGCGGGATTTTTGTTTAGGGCCATAGGCTTCGGCAAAGCACATGGACATCAGACAGTGATGAAGCAGCTGTCATGTCCATGAAGCACATGGACATAACAGCTCAACAAGATTTTAAATCTTTCTCTTCTCATTAGCTTTGTCACAAAGGGATCATCGTACACGACAGACTTCGACCAGTACAAAGCCATCTCCGGTTTATTCACGAGTCCCGTGTATATGATGATAGCAATAAACTTTTTAATTTCATCAGAATTCGTTTCTTTCCACGAAGCCAGGCGAGATCTTCGAGTGATTGGCTGCTTCTCTATTTAATCTTGTGCATACTGATCGGTTGATTCAGCTATGTTGTCAAGCAATTCCTCTGTGACAAACAGTTCGTAAAAATTTATTGGAAAGATATCCCAGTCTTGGTTTTTTGGAACATCAACACGAAGTTTTTCAACTAGACTGAAATCGAACTGCCTCTGCTTAGTGGTCACTTCTTGCCAAGTACTGAGTGGAATTGTAGCAGTTCTGCCTTGATTTGTGTTTTGCATATTTGTTTGCGCTTCAATCACTTCTTCATTATCACTGATTTCTTCTGATGTGCTGCCTTCACTGTCTGTACTTTCTAAATTTTCCATGGCAAACTCTTCGCCGGAAGAATCACTTTCTTGGAATTCATCTGATGATGGTGGCTCATGACGCAGTCTTTTACCATAAAACGCAGAAGTCTCCATTACTGTATGGGTAGAATAAATATGATTATGACCATTCATTCATGTTATTTTCCATTTACCTAATACAACACGTTTTATCAGCAGAAGAAATAAATTCGAAACAAACCTCGGCACAAAATCTCAGTTACGTCACCAAAATATTCATTCTTCATTACATGATTGCGTATTGGGTCACATATGGCTCAATAAATGCTTGGTACACAGATGGTACAATACGCAATATCAATATAGTGGCATTTCCTACTTGCGTATTGAACCATATGTGTACCAAGGTTTTTGTCACACAGACGTACAGCTAATGAGACCAAAGCAACACTCACCTTCTATCCTCACGGTATCTCGTCCCAAACTGAACCTGAAAGCGCGGGAGCACTTCTGCAACAAAGGAATATCCGCTATATCACGAAATGCAGTGAACGTGTTAAGGTCTCAGAGTGTATTACCTGTCATTGTGTTCCCCACCAGCTTGGTCGACTGGTGAGCGATCTCGATTGCGATGCAAGAAGACCCGGGATCGAGGCCTGTTGTAGCAGTGGTCAATTTGTGTATGACTATTGCTTGGCTAGAATTACGGCATGGGACCTGGGTACAACCCGAAGAATGGGCCAAAAGGCTTGTTCCTATCGCCTCATTCTATTCTATTGGTGTGAATGTCCAACTATGTAGAAGCAACGGAGTTAGTTTTTGAATACATTGTTAACGGTATGAATGAAGTGAATAAATTTACGTTACAGAAAATTGGCTCACAAGTTAGAGGTACAAAGCTTTAAACTCTTGAAAATAATACAATACCGATAAAGATAAAGTCCGTTCTCTAAGAAATAGGTGATTCAAGCAATTGAAGGGTGGAAAGCACTAGTGGACTACTTGCATTTTTTCCCATGGTAAATATAATATATTTTCTACAGGAAAAAATGCAAGTAGTCCACTCCCGTGCTGTCGCTAACACAGCGCAGACAGAGGCGATTACGATCCAGTAGTTTACTATATGAAGGGTGGACAGCACTAGTGGACAACTTGCATTTTCTCCTGGGGGAAAAAATGCAAGTAGTCCACTAGTGCTTTCCACCCTTCAATTGGTCCCTAAATGTAAGCAATTTTTAACATACTGTACCCTCCCAATGGTTCGTAACATTATTTATATTGCATAAGCCCTAGATTTGAAATGTATTTTGATGTGTAGCGAACAAACAGATTGCATATTTAAATTCAATACACGAAAGTATCTAAAATTCGTTCGAAAACAACGCACCTGAAAATTTATGTTTGCTTGTAACCATCCCCGTTGATATTGATTGGAAATATACACTAACGCAAATTCAATAAAAACATTCCACAAAATGTGAACGATGAATTATTGTAAACTTATTTTGACTCTCAGTCCAGTCACAACTAGCCAAAATAACCATCAGGTTGTATTAAAAGTTCTGTCCGTTTTTGGAGTCCAATTTAAGGGCATCATTACATCAATCTAATTTATAAATGACACATGTGTAACAATCTAAATCCCTATAGTAATATTTCTTCTTTTAGATTTTTAAAATTATGAGTATAAGTCACTATTGATGGCCAAATATACACTCCAAGTAAAAGTATATTAGGCATATTTTACTGTATGAACTTCAGAAGGGCAATACAACAATTTCAGCAGGAAGAACTTTCAAAGAAACTTATGGAAATGATGGGGTGAATAAAAAGACCTGTAGAAGATGGTTTTCACGTTTCAAAAAGGATGACTTCAGTCTAAAGGACGAACCAAGAAAAGGACGCTCCAAAGAACTCAATTCTGAGGAATTGCAGGCTGTCATTTATGAAAATCCTGCCAGTACAACTAGAGAACTCGGCAAAGAGTTTAATGTGAGGCATGTGACCATGTATCGCAAAATGATAAGACCTAAACTGCTTGCTCAGTTCTCTAGTTGTACTGGTAGGGTTTTCATCAATGATAGCCAGCAATTCCTCAGAATTGAGTCCTTTGGAATGCAATTTTCTTGGTTCGTCCTTTAGACTGAAGTCATCCTTTTTGAAACGTGAAAACCATCTTCTACAGGTCTTTTTATTCACCACATCATTTCCATAAATGTCTTAAAAAGGTATTCCTGCTGAAATTGTTGTATTGCCCTTCTGAAATTCATAAAGTAAAATATGTCTAATGCACTTTTACTTGGAGTGTACATTTGGCCAACAATAGTTACTTATTATCTTAATTTAAAAAAATCTAAAAGAAGAAACATCACTTTAGTTATTTAGAGTACTACACATACGTCATTTATAAATTAGATTGATATAATGATGCCATTAATTTGGACTCAAAAAACGAACAGAACTTTCGATACAACCTGATAATTTAACTTCAGTTGCGGATTACAATAGATTTCAGTGTTCTTGTATGTATTTTCTTAGGGTAAACTATAGAAGACGAAAATTAATTAATCAATTGACTCGGAAAGGGTTTGAATTTCTGTCTTTAGATTAAAATCATACGTGGACGATCGTGCAACTTTGATTACTACCACTCCCAGCACTGCGTTCGCTAGTGACAGCCAGATGTAAAGCTCTGCGTGTGGTCTGTCATGCTTGTATCACTTTCCTATTAATGAGCAGTATTCCCAGGTGACTTTTGTCAAATCACAACAATGCATTTCGCGGCTCAATAAATGTCTTTGCCCTTCAAAAGATCGATTTCTTTCTAACCATCAGGTATTGTGATCGTTAGGCCTGAAGTAAATAGATGTTGACTCATCAATGGGGATTTTCAGGTTGCAAATAATGAAACTCATCAACAGCGATCGTTAAATAATAGAAGAATTATCAATTGTGATTCTCATGCTACAGATAAGGAGGCCTATCTAGTGTGATTGTGAAATTACAAATGAATATGTCCCCGCACATTGAAATGACAGAATAGATATAATGGTTTTAAGTGTAAAAGAGAAAATTAAAATAATGAAAAATAAGAACTAAAGCAGATGCCACATGGAAAGCTATCCAAACCAAAAAAATGTATATAATACATACATATGTATTAATACACACAGTTATATGTGTATATAACTGTGCACACAGGTGCAGGATCGGTTCTCAATGTATTCAATGTTGTCTATACAGCAAATGTTATTGATCATCATGCTAGTAAGAGGCGAGTCTCTATTGATATTCACTGCGCATTCAAGCATTTTATGTCAATAAATTTTTACTTGAGTATGTAGCTAAAGAAAATTCACAGTCAACACTAAGATTATAAGAATTGATATGCCATGAATTATTATTGCATCTTTTTATGATTTTACAATTTTTGCCTAAATCTGTTGTACTCAAACATCGACTTAAATTTTCTTGCTTCATGTCGCAATGCTTTGGGACCGAATGAAGCTTTAAGTTCTATCAATGGAAAATATTTTTGAAGAGCGTCTAAAAATATTTGCCTAAGCTGTTTACGAATGAACGCCAAATAAGCAAATTCTAATTCCCTGCAATATGGCTCTCGACGTTCAAAACAGGATCAGGCGCTTAAGCCGTTGTCATGCGTTACAATTCATGGATGTTCTGTAGAATAGTTGACTTCTAACAGAAGGCTTCAGCTTTGTCTCAAGTTTTTCATACTTCGCCGTCAATGCAAAAATAAGAATTGAATTTTGAGGCGGGTGCTGCAGTTCTTTGTTCTTTCCTACCTGGGAAATTTCTTGTGAGAATCAGTTGGAGTTTTCAGAAGCATAGCTGCTAATCTAGTGTGGTAGTCACTTAATTCATAGTTGGAGTTTGCGCACCGAATTATAAAAAATTCGCTTCACAATTAGTTTTAGAATGAAAAAATATGCGATAGTGATAACGAACGCAGCACACGGTATTGAAAATATGAATGTGCACTATTTTCTAACATGTAAATATTCACAAATTGTCGATTTGAGAAGACATTTTACAGCACTTGATATTTTTTGGTCGTATCTTAGAGACCATGAAGATCATTAGTTTGATGAGGTAAACGTAACCTGTACGTTCCTCCCAATCGTTAGTGTAACTGAGCTAGCACGGATTGTATCCGAGTGATTTCGGATTGTACAAATTAGGTCACACCAATGCTGCTTCTTGGATGTAGATACCCATCGCAGATCTAAAGTTAAGTATCATATGGTGTAAAAACACTTTTTAAACATTTATCGAGTATTATGAAAGCTTTAAATTATCTTGCATCTCGAATGCATGAACATATTGTATAACATACGCGACAGGTGGCAGAAAAAAACCTGTACGGCTTTTCAAATTGTAATACAACACAAAAAGGGCACAAAATTCATAGGTTAAAAAATTTTTTTCACAACATTTACCCAATACGTAAAAATCTGAGGGATCAACATATCTTAACCCGATATTCTAAAGCACAAGGTCAGTAACTATAAAACTAGAAAATTTTCGTTTCGTCCTTTATCCCTACAAATACCATACTTCAATATCGTCTCCTAACACAGAAAGGTACTCGTTTTAAAAAGTGTACTCTGCGTTTTAATTAGATGATAAGAGGAATTCAATTTTTTTCAGTCCCAAAACACCTCCCAAAGGAGTGCGTCTCTGAGTGCTTCTGTGACCTTTACAGAGGCGCTAAAGATTAACCAAGCGATGTCAAATTCCCGCACGAGTCGAGCACCGTCAGCGATACGGAGCAAGACTACGCCAGCAAGGCAAAATTCGATGACAAAATGTGCTGCCTCATCAAGAGAGGTTATCAGAGTTACGGTAATAAATGCATTCATGGTGTGACTATGATAGCATTCAAATAATTAGAAATTAATTTTAAAGAATTGGAATTTTCTCTCATAACTTGTATCAAGCACTGCTGATACAATGCCTGCCTATGATAAAATAAACAGTCAGGCATTTTAATATCGATTTTATATACATTACATGGTACGTCCCGTCCATCAGTTTGTCCTTCTGTCAGTCCGGTGTGTCTATCCCATCAGTCTGTTTGTCTGTTCGTCCGTCATCCCGTCAGTCAATCCGTCTATCTCTCTGTCTTGCGAGTCTTTCGTTCACCAGGACAAGTTTACCAAATTCTCAGTCCTCTGACCAGCAAGGGTTGCAAGAAGAAGCCTTAGACGTTTAGTATGTAGACCGGCTCACCAGAAGCATTCAAGGACAAACTTGGAATTTTTCAAGTATGTTAAAGATTTGATTGTTCACTGTGTCGCTGTTGAATGTGACTGCTGAGATATGATAGTTGAATACAGAACTGTTACATGTATTATTGGCACATGCATAACTGTCATTTGTATTACTGTCACACGTTTAACTGCTACATTTAGCTTTTGAATTCATAGTTCATGAAAATATGACTATTGAATATATTACTGTTAACTATATTACTACAGAATGTATGACTGTTGAATACATAACTGTGGAATGTACGACTGTTAACGTACGGATGTTAAACGTAGGCTAGATTTACGGCTGTTGCATGCATGACTGCAAAATGTATGGCTATTGAATGCATGACTGTGGAATGCATGACTGCAAAATGTATGGCTATTGAATGCATGACTGTGGAAAGCATGACTGCAAAATGTATGGCTATTGAATGCATGACTGTGGAATGTATGACTGCAAAATATATGACTATTGAATGCATGACTGGGGAATATACGACTGTTAACGTATAAAAAATTTTCTGCAGTTGCATGGTTGACTGCTAAATATAAGACACGAAGTTGCTAACCACAACGAATACATATAAATTATTTCAGTGGTTGTTTAAACTCTTAGAGGCTTCAAGAGAAAATTTTCGGTTGTAGCAATTTTTGCATGTGAAATTACAAGGAGCAAGAATTAGACCACTGACAACTCAAATTGAAAAGAGCAGTGAAAAAATACATCACATGCAAAAACGTTCATACAGGATCGCAACTTTGTTAGTTTGTATCGAACGTCCTATCTTTTTCGTGTCACAAACATAAGTTCGTCACCTAATGAAATCATTATTTTGATGCAAAATATCGCTGAAAGTTTTTCACTTTCATTTGGTTTTTTTAAAATAGAAATAGAGCTGAATTTTCCTCGTAAAATTTTCAGACATTTTTAAATTTCCACAAACTGAATTTAATTTTTCGTTATTTGATTTTTATTCAATAGATTCATTATCAAGAGGATTGAAGATTCTCTGATTTCACTAAATACAATTTTTGTCATTATTTAATTATCACGTCAACAATTTTTCCCTACATCTCATGCTACCGAATTTACCATGATATCAGTTGACGGTTATTTTCCATGAGGCTCAAATCTAGGCAGGTGCTTCAGTCTGATCATCTCTGCAGTTTGAGGATCAAAATAAGCTCTCCTCTAAAGCATCCAAGGAGTAGATTCAAAATCAACATCGGAAGTTGCAAGCAGGGCTTGCAGACTTCAGCTAACCACAAGACAGTTCGTGTGGGGAGTTTTGGATGACAGTCAATTTATTACCTCCAAAGTGTGGGACGAAGTCCTAATAGGAGTGTAGCTATGGAAGAAACTCCAGGAAATGTTACAACAAATGTACTTGAAGAAATATTGAAGTTTCGTTCGCATCTCATACATTAAATAGGTACAGCGCTTGAACAGATAGTTGTGCCAAATTGTCACGAGTCGGGTAGAAATTTTTCTGGAATTAATTTAAGAGAATGACAAATTTCTTCCTGGAAAAATAATGATAGAGCTAGAAAAGCATTCATTTGGATGCTATCTAAACTTTGAACGGAACGAGCAATAAAAATTAATAGGTCATTTTCAAATGCACATGATTGAAGTAGAGCAGCGGTGGCCAACCTCCGGCGCATGCGCCACATGCCGATTAATGATGAACGATTAATGATGGCGCATTGCCTTTGCGCTGGAGGGGATAAATTAATGTTTTTAATATGTTTAATACTAATATGTTTAATATGTTTTTTAATATGTTAAATACTCTCATGTTCTCTCATGATTTTGTGTAAAATTGTCGCATCTGATCTTATATTACAGGGCAAGTGGCGCATGATATGCAAAAGGTTGGCCACCACTGAAGTAAAGTGACCTACATGGATTGTAAGAAAACACATCGGTGGCTTAACATGTAAAAAATTGTGCATGATTTACCTTGCCATCCAATACAAAATCGAATACGCATGACATTTTCCTTTTAAAAACACTTTGAAAGTTAAGTTAGTTAAGGTAATGTTTACAAGTGTTCAGAAGCAAATGCAAAAAGAATTTAGTAAGACGAAGCTCACAAGTGCCTAATTCCCTTAATAGACAGTTTCATTCAAACGAATTAAATTTTATCTTCCGAATTAGGATCATAAAATCTGTAATACTTTTGCCATCCCAATGGTGACAGACTTATGCATACAAGATCGTCCATAGTAGCTGCCTCAGTGAGATCAGTAGTTCGCTCTCTATAGAATTTTTCCAGACGGGTTCTCGAGGGAAAATCTCAATCATGGCTTCGAGAACTGCAAGCTGTCGTAGAAGGAAGCTGAGGCCCAAGGGAGTTGGAATCGATGCAGCCCAAAGCACTGACTGAAGCCGCTTGTTTGCCAGGCCTAAATTCCCACTTTAAATTCATTTAGCTTTCCACATCGTTGCCGAATGGAACTCGAATAGATTTTGCATTCACGAGGACTGTCCAGCGTGGTCGAGGAGAATGTCACACTGTGATTGTGTTCAGAATTAGACGGCCAGAGCTTGAGCAAAGTCCTGGTCGGCCTCCAAGGCAATCAACCTCTCCCACAGCCAGGGAACATCAAGGAAAACTTATACGTTGAACACACCCTGAGCGATGCACTTGTTAGTAAACTGTCACTTTGTAATTAAGCACTCACTGAGTCACTTGAAGGGTCATATTTTCGTTTACTTTGTGGGCATGGCGCTTTTTATGTTTCTCTTCTAGTGGTCATGAGCAAAAATTATTTCCTTTCTAGAAGTTATGAGGAAGCAACTACCTATTTTTCAATTGTTATTTGGTGTGAACAATGAAAAAATAATTGTTTCTGATGGAAGGGTCGTAAGGAGTGAACTGTTTTGTTTCTGATGGTCAAAAGAAGCAAAGGAAAATCTAATGCAACACACGATTAAAAAAAATAGATAATAGTTATTAATCTTGATTAATAACACTGTTAAAGGAAGGCCAGTCTGGCACGCATTATTTAGTGAGGTCAGCGGGAATTTGACAGGCTTCATCACGTCGCAGTTCGACGTGATGGAACAGGTTAAATGAAGGCCCAAATTTAGCAGTGCGCAGAAAATCTGAAATTTCAATATTAAGAGTACAGGAGGGAAACTTGGAGTCCCACGGTGACGCACAGTTTATCACAAATACTGATTAAAATGCAGAAGTGCAAAGCACCGAGAAGTTGATTTTAATTATTAGAGTTTCGTTCAATGTCGCAATGATCGAATCAAAATCTTGCTTTACGACGCACTGCTGAGCTAAAAAATGTGTTAAAAACTAGGTGATGGGGGCTATGACACTGTATATGTAGATTTCTAGGAGGAATATTTAAGTTACGACTAAAGTGAGAGCTCGAAATGTTAATGAATGTTTATTAGGATGCAAAAAATTAGGCAGAGCCTTTGTATTGAGAGCGACAAGTTGAGAATAATTCAACGCACAATTATAGTATCATATTTAGCACTTGAAAATTATTTATGAAAATCAATTTCTGAGAAAGCGGATTTTATTGACCTACTCATTAATAACCATCTTGTTAAGCGTCTTGAGACGGCGGTTCAACTCACACACCACCACCAGCCGAAACCCTTGTCAGAGCCAATCCTCACGCCAATGCTTCCAATACTTTCATACTATTGCAGATGAAAAGATACAAAGTAAATGCAGTTTCCTTTCTTAATTATTTTTTCAATAACTCGTGACCAGTGACGCTCCTACTCGAGGTATTTTTACAAGTGGTATTGAAATTGTATTTCTAAGCGTTGTATACTATGCCTATCATTGGTGCTTCTACCAATAGTAATTCTACGAGAAGTACTTCTCTAGAAATGGATGTTCATCAGGAGTACTATTGTTACATGAGTTCCTATTATCTGGAGGTAATCTACCAGTAGTAGTCGTAATGAGGCACTCGACGTCTCTAGTCACTTTCACAGAACAGAAATTTATTTTATTTATATGGACTACATGAGTATTACGAGAAATTAGTTAGAAATATTGAATGGTCACTGTCGTATGAATGCTCAAGCAAGAAGCTTAGTCTCGAATCTCGTCAGCGCAGTGCCGCACTCCGACTCCAACTTCAGTCACTCCAAAGTTTTACTTGAACTCGGACTTTGGAATTGTCATGCCTTCATCCTTTATTAAGAAAGTAGCTCAAGGTTTCAAAGATTTTTGGATGCCTGACTCATACTCCAGGACCTTAAAAATGGCTCCGACTCGGCATCGCATTCCAACTACGAAAAGATTGAAGCTCGGAGAGTCTTTGTTCGACCGTTCGCCCTCGCCCTCCCTGGTGCAATCAATCCACACGCGTGCCGGTTGATGGCATAGGCTGTCCACGGACGTTTTGGTTCGGAGCAAAACGAGCGGAATGATCGCATTTATTTATTGGATTCACCCTACGAGAAATTTTAATGCTAAGTGACAGATGCACTCATTGGTGTACAAATAAAGGAAAAGGGACGGGAATAGAGCATTCAAGTGGGTAAGTGTTGGAATCAGGAAGTACCAAAAAGAGAAAATTTATGGTTTAAATTGAATAACACTCAAAATTTTAAAAATGAGGGCCTTGAAATATGAAAAAGATGTAGTAAATACGGTGAAAATTCGACAGTCAATACTTGAGAAGATATGATAATAACTTTTAGCGTTGTTGATTGTTAATTTAGTTACATTATCTTCCCGAAATTCACTGTTAAGAGCTTCCATTCTTGGTGAACACCAAATATTGGTTATGTCGAGTAAAAATAAGCCGAAATTTTTTGTACATAGTCTTCAGTATCTAAAAATTGTAATGAAACATTGAGTTTGCAGGACATCATTCCTGCATTCTAACTACAGGAACATTCGGCATTGATATGGGAGATTTTAACACTCGCATTCCTCCTGTTTAAGGAACATGCTACACAACTCTAATGATTTTAGTTTACTTTTTAGCAAAATCTTTGTAAGACACAACACTCAGACAAAAAAAGTGGGCAACGGTGAGCGCAACAGACACGAGTAAGTCCAGTTGGACATCCTAGTTAAATTGTTTATTTTGCAACACACGCGTCTTTTACTAATAACGCACAAGTCGCCCACTTAATGGTCGCCCATTAAAATCTAATGATATTGAAAAAAAATTATTCATTAGTTTTCCAATTATAAAGTTTATAAAAAACACCAACAGAGACGAAAGAATCAAATTTCAAATTGTCTAGACACAAGATCAATTCACGAAAATTAGTTTTTAATAGACACTAAATGACTTCGAGAAGATTTACATAGTAAATGTTACTGCGTAACTAAAACTCATTACGTGAATACATGAACGTATCAAAAAAACAGGGCTATCGAGAGACCAAACACTACTGCGCAAACAATGTTTTGTTCCGTCAAACGAGTCTAATCCGAGCGCACTAACAATTGCAAATTATTTTACTTTCTTCTCCGGTGACTACGTCATTTTTCAGCGGACTATGCGCACCGGTATAGCAACAGTAAAAAAGTTATTTGTCAAGCGCTTCCCAGAATTGAAACCGGTCTATTTAATTTAATGGCGCCTCACGCAGTGCGCAGAACTATCCCATATTTTTATTGTCTCTCGTCGCTTTGATCAATTTGGATTTGACTTTGCCTAGTGGCAGAAGGCAATTAAGATCACTAAAAATGTGACAAGAAATTGTGTTTTCTGATTCAGGTTTTCGCGCAGCTTTGAAAATATCTCGTAAAAACTGCGATGAACGCTGATGGAGGCACAGCAGGTCGACTGAAGTAGTGTGTACAGTGCTTCACTGCGTCTAAAACTGATGTTTACAGTACGAACAGGAATTGATGGTTTTACATATTGCTTTCCATAGAAAAATGAGAAAAATTTCTTTTTCGCATAAACAGAATGGTTGAGTGAGTTTACTGCTAAGTCACTTGATATTTATGGCTTCATTGAAGCAAATTTGGATGGCAAGAGCCTTTTCACTCTCGAACTGTCCCACACTGAATAAAAAAATTAGTGAATTAGAAACGGGGGATACTAGCTTAATGTATGTTGAATGTAATGAGATTAAATTTAATGTATTGAGGGAGATTAGAAATTGTTAGTGCAAGAAATGTTATTCAAGACACTTATCTTAGTTACCTAGGCTTAATGTTAGAAAGTAGATGACGCCATTATAACTCAATTTGAAATCAGTCAAGTTTAATTTGAAAGCAGTCAAGTTGAATTTCAAATGAGCCACGATAAATCTAAATTGTTTATCGTCAATGTAAAATCAGTAGCATTTAATTTAAAATAATTCATGTTCAATTAAAATGAACAAAGTTCAAAAGAGTATTACTCAGTTGTGTCATGTATAATTTACAACATGAATGCATATCAATGCACAGTAACAGGATTATATTATGCTGAATTCTGGTATCTAATGCATATACACAGTGCACGCAAAAAATTAGTACACTTGGGTGGCGAAAAGATGTTTCCTCGTCATAATTGCACTTGTTTTCAATTCAACGACGTTTATGGAAGAACTTGATATTACTTCAGGTTTCAGAAACATATCAGTTCTTGGTGAAGCCTCCTTAGGTGTACCAGAGCCTGACTTTCTTTGCAGTACCGTCCCGGGAGACGATGACGCCGCCAACCGTTTCAGTTGAGCCATCGTCTCCCTAGACACGACCAGGTCTCTGGCAGAGCCAAGGGCACAGGATTTCTCCTCCACTTTGAGCTTTTTCGTACCCACTGTGTGCAGTGGGAGCAAAGATGTTCGACTTCAAATTTGTAAGAAGTGAAAAATACAATGGCTAGTCTGATAGAAGAACGGACAAACTCAGAGTAAAAGCACTTGAGGCGAACTGACCGTTGACAGGGTGGGATAAATTAGTCTGTAGCATCCTAGCCCCACACGACATCACTACGATCCTAACATATTTTTAGACGAGGGGCAAGGCAAGTGCAATTACGACTCGACTTTTACACACTCGATATTTTCTGCCGCACTAGTGTACTGATATTTTTATCCTCCGCTGTACTCATGCCCTACATATATTTTCGCAAGTTGTGCTATTTTTTCTTCCAATATGGGGGATTCTGATTCCTGTGAGACTAGTCGTATTTTAACATCATTTAAAAATGGCATAAAACCAGATATGTGCATAACATTTCTTATCATATCAAAAACAAAAATTATAACATGGATGACTTTACAAATTAAAGAAAATATTTTTTAATATAGATGATTACCTCTAGAGGAAATTTTTTGAGATTAATTTTCTGAATTAATATCATACTGCATGAAAATTGAATACTTTATAAATTGATGATTAACATTGGTTATGTTATGTAAGGATGTATTTTATAAATTATTACTAATTTGAATAAACATATGTTGTGGGGACTAAATAATTTGTTGTTTTGTAGCGACCTATTTGTAAATTTCCGAAGGAGTTTCCACATTGAAGAAACGAAAGTTTGTAACGGAAAAACACGTCATATTTTAGTAGTCCGCCCGTGTAAAAATTCGGGTCTGGTTTAATGAATTTCTTTCATTTGACGGTCGATGTCACCCTTCCGAAGGAGTTTCCACATTGAAGGAACGAAAGCTAGTAGCGGAAAAACATGCCATATTTTACAGAAATCCTGCGCGTTTGGTATTCGCAATACCTAAATTTAAAAATGCAAGTTTCTCTGACATTTTTCTTTAATGCGTTGCACCAAAGACACATACATAAATAAATACGCTACGGCTTCATTATATAGGATGGGGGTTCATGAGTGTGTTATACTGCTTTTTAATATGAATGCAGGTAATGGCGACTTACCGTAATTTATTACTTTCAATTATGTGCGTACATAATCGTAATATTATTGCAAATTGAACACTTTAAATCTAATATGATTGGTTTAAATTGAACTTGGTCAGTAGAAGAACATTCAAAAGAAAAATCAGCACTGAAAAGTGAGATCAATACTCGAGTGGAAGAACATTAATCAGCTTTGAAAATGTCACATCAAAAAGGACATCATTCAACACAGAGAGCATCACACATGCCACACAGAACATCAAAATTAGAAAGGGTGCTGCAGCAGCTGCCACAGAGTAGAATAGAATAGAATAGAATGAGGCTATAGGAACGAACCTTCTGGCCCATTCTTGGGTCGGATAATTACTTCAATAATTATTCGGTTGTTTACCCAAGTCCCATGCCACAAGTCCCACAGAGCATCACTTTGAGAACTGTTGCTTTATACCACTGTTGCTGTGTACTACAGTTGCGCACTGTTGCAGTGATCTACTTGAGCGGACTGTTGTTGTAAACTGTTGTAGTACACTGCATCTGTGTCACTACTACGTACATGTATCACAGTGCACAGGCATGTTCTTCAATTAGCCAAGAACGCTAGTTGAAGAACAGCGCGGCTGAAGTCATCACTGAACATCTAAATCTAAAGCCGAGGATCAGCTGAGCAACACAGAGCGTCAGTGGCACAAGAGGAGGTGTGTATATGCGGAGGTCAGTAAATACTATGCGTGCGCGCGTTAACTCTGCATTACATGAAGAAAAATTTGTTCAGAGTTACGTTCGGAAACACGCAATTTGGTCGAAGTAACTCTCGGAAGCGCGCTGACCCACTGAGACAAAACAAGACCGGCGAAATTTAAATGGAAGCACAAACGCAACTGGGATAAATATTTTCTCTGCGCAGATTGCAGACGAGGTGAAATAGAATTCGCACATTTGATGCACATGACAACATTACTTGCGTACACTCAACAAGCATCTGTGTGGAAAATAATCATGATAAATTATGTGAATTTCATCAATACTGCTAAAATAACGTGTTTCTTCGAATAAAGAAATAGTAAATACCCTCATGCTGGCATTTTACAGAATTACACGAGGTCGTGAGCAAGATAACTGAACAACATCTCCTTCTCCCTGAATATGTTGCTCAAGCATAAGCAGAAAGAGGGAAGGGTGGGGCGGGAATGATGTCAGTCTGCATTAGTATTAACAAGGAATATTTTTTACTGGAAAGACCAGTAAATTTGATAAAGAAAAATGACAAAAATATTTAATTAGAACGTTGTAAGTTTTAGCTCATTTCCGATAACATATTTGGAAAGAACAAGTTAAATCATTGTTAGTCATATTCAACCTCGAAAAATACACAGAACTACAATAAAGAAAGACGTTGACGCTGTTCGTAGGTGCATGTACTGAGACGATATCACCAGCTTGGTCGACTGGTGAACGAATCTGCTTTCGAGCGGGAAGACCCGGGTTCGAATCCCACTGCCGACATGGTTGACGCGGCTAGAAATACGGCATGGGACTTGGGTAAACAACCGAATAATTATCGAAGTAATTATCCGACCCAAGAATGGGCCAGAAGGTTCGTTCCTATAGCCTCATTCTATTCTATTCAGAACACGAAGGTGAAGGTTGAGCACAAGTGTGCAATTTTTAACTTTCTGCCATCAATAAGTTGGTGCCATGAAGCATGTGCACAAGCTTGTCTTTTATTTGAATGACGAAAAATTTCCATAGACTGCAATGAGTTTATTCAACAGTCCTTGCTTACAATTGGCGGTGAGTAAGACCTACGTACAGAGATGCACAACGAGCACAATAATTATTAATGTATAGAAAGAACAAATTATCGGAAAAAATCCGTCAATGGACAATGACAGAAAGATAATTAGATTGATTTATCTTTATTGCACCAAAACCCAGAGAAAATTTTCACTCGTTTGAATAAAATATTATGATGAAGATCTGAAGTAAGCATTTGGACCATGTTGCTGGAGAACATGGTCCCCACTCTGGAAGGACAAGTGCCGACCCACAAAGAGAAAACATAGACAGCGTCCTACTACTTCCAGCCCTTCGAGAACTCGACGTAGAGTTCCTCTCAATGAATTGCAAATACTTAGAGATCACAAAAAATTATGTCCTTTGAAATTAAGTTAGTGAATAATTCAAGGTTACCGATAACCCTTGAACTTACAGTAATGATTACGATTTCCATTTGTTAGCAACAAATTTTGGTATCTCTCTGTGAGTAAACAATTTTGTTTTTTGTCTGTTGAGCAATCCATTCATGCTTCTATATATTGGTTGAACGATCCATTAAGATTTCTATCAGATGACAATCAATTCAGGTTCTTATCAGTTAACAATTAAATCAGGTTTGAGTCAAGCTCTTCCTCAATGCAGGTCGCAGGTCGTGCCCAATCCAATTATTATCTGAAAGATACTGACACGGGCATTCACAGGGCTATCACAATGGCTGATTTACAGTATTTATGATCGGAGAGGAGCAGAAATTTTGGGTCTAATGACAAACTTCTCTGGCATTACTGCTCAACCGATTTGTACCATTACTTTCCTGGGGGTCTGCTGTCAATGACGGGTCAGTGAATGGTGATTGAAAAAAAGTAGACTCTGTCAAAGACAGGACGACGCATGAGTGAAGAGGGTGAAGCCGTGTTGTCATCCGAAGCACAGACCCGTGACTGCAGTCACTCTACGTAACTCCTAATAAAATTTGTAACTCCTAATAAAATTTGCTTCTCCCACATACAGAACCTGTGATGCTGTCAACCCTCGACTACCGTTGCTGCAGTAAGAGGATGGCATGCAGTAAGATAAATGTCACTGGAACTGCTCTAAACCGTACACCTTTTTACACAGGGTTTTCAACGTTACAGGACCCGAAAAGAAACGGGTATAACGTAATCAGTTTTTATCGTAAAATAAAATGTGTACACTTTTGTAACATGGATAAAAAACTGCTTTGTTTACAGTGCAATGTTTAGTTTTGAAGGATTACTCCTTCCAGATAGTCACCTTTAACTCTTGAATATTCATATGCTCTTATGACCAAGCTATGCATCCCCTTGAAAAATATTTCAGGTGTGACAACATTAATTTTTCGAGTTGTATCTTTAAGTCCCTGTAATGTTGTTTGGTAGGTCTGATACACAATTTCTTTCAATAATATCCACAAAAAGTAATCAAGGGATGAAATATCAGGAGACTGAGTAAACCAGTCCACAGTTTTTTTCGTGTTCTGTAACGCTGGGACAGCCTGCACAGGGTGCTGTAAAATAATCAGACACATTAATAGGTTTTATGATAACGTAATAGAGTAAAAAATTTTAACGCATTTTTTTCTTTTAAATGTACTTATAATGCCATTTTATTTCATTTTAGTCTCAAAAGTAGACTGGATACTATTTGAAATACATTTTTCATTCGTTACGCTACGAGAATTTCGCTTTTAGTAGACCGAGATGTATGCTAAAAATTTTTAACACACTTTGTGCATCATTGCACACGATGCTCTTCCTAAGGCCTGAATTATCTGGAATTGTGTTCAGTGGCTTAGAATTTAATTACGAACAGAAGAATGCGAAAGAATCAGTCACATTTTATGAACATCGATTGGATACTCAGTGGCATTTATCCACGGAGTAAACGAGGTTATTTCTTATTTGATTTGCTTCAGATTTTAGTTTCATTGTCCTTGCTATTTCGTTGCTCAATATTAGAATAAATGCATGCTAGTTGATAGTAAACATTTCTTACAAAGAACAATTCGTATGTTTATTAATTAAAAAGTGCAGGTGAAAAAAACTCAGCTTATTTATGTTGTTCTAAAACCTATCTATTGCATGACAGACAAGCGTGCATTGATAGACACCTTCGAAAATTTACGAATAAACGAGGCAAATTTCATATGAATACCAAAAGAGTAGAATTAGAACTGTTATACTTAGCATACTATTGAATTGTCTCCCATTCAGTGAACAAAAAGTTGAATATCGTAAGCAAATGCTTGGCATTGGTAGGTAGCACAGTGAACCATTATATTCAGAAAATTCAGTCGAGATTCAGCCTCTCATTTCATAGTGATCGTTGAGGCACAGGTTGTTTGGATGTTGCAAAAAAGAATGAGTACACAATACTTGCTTGAACAAAACACGAATGTTGCTCAGGTTATCTTCGTACAATTTTAGCTCACAGTTATTAGAGCATTGCTGTCGTCATGGCAGCTTGCAATGACAGACGAATGCAGGTAAAAAGTCAGCGACAATTTTAAATTCGTTCTAAGTCTTTTAGAATAAGAGATGCGAATTTGAAACACTGATTTAGCAAAGCTTAGTGTTAAATTGTCTTCTGTGTCTCAGTTCTGTGCTTCGGTCTTTTAAAATATTTGATGAAGGTTTTTTGTAGTCTGTAATACCATGACAGCTAACGCTTGTCAAGCAAAGGCTTATGGGACAAGAAATGATAAAGATAAAATATCTAAAAGACCCCAAGAAAGTTTCACACCTATTAGTTCAAACCATTTCCAAGAACTCTACCAAGGAGTTTTTAGAAATAAAAAAAACAATTGTGAACAATTTTCCATGTATAGTAGGCTACAATCAAGACACGTTGATAAAGTTACACCCTACCTAAAAGAAGGTGATTGAAAGCACAATGGAAAACTAGCATCAGAAGCTAACTTAAAGAGGCCAATTACGAAACCCACAAGCAAAAGATCTCGCTCCCTAAATTCCTTCAAACTTTATGTTAAATAATTATGCCGTCAACGAGTAACAAGGTTAGAGAGCCCAATTTTTCTCTGAACCTTAAAGAAAACGAAAATGGGGAAAGTTACTTCGATATGATTTTTCGTGGTGATTGCAGTATTTACTCAAATTGTAGGCCAACTAAGCAGAATTATCAAAATTTGTTGTCAAATACATAACATTTCAATGTTGGAAAATACTTGCATTTTCGTGAAGTTTATGAATCGTACGGTTTAAGCTCTTCAAAAATTTATGCCCGATTCTTTTTAAAGAATTCAGAAGCCGGTGTGGCCGATACAGTAACTTTTTGTAAGATACTTCGACATGCTAAGAGAAGTTTCTAGTCATCAAAGATTGTCAGGGCTTTGGTACCAGCAAGATGGTGCACCTGCGCATGCTTCGACGGAAAGCAGCAATCGGGTAACCTTTCTTAGTAACCTAATTAGTACAAGAGAGAATTTTCTTCGCTAGCCAGACTACCTCACCTTTCCCGCGTGATTTCTTCCTCTGAAGTTACGGGAAAAAAACAGTCCTTCAGAAAATGATCATATCTCAATATGAACTGAAACAGGAACTGCGTAGTCATCTCTATAATTAACGCTAAAAAACGGAAAAAAGATATCCAATTTCAGTCACTGAGTTGAAAACTGCTGTGAATATGACGAAGGATATTCAGAGAAATGAACGTACTGCCTGTGTTGATGAGACTTACGATTACGTTCTCGAGAATGATTTCTGCTTAAACTTTGTATCTAATGCAAAAAGAGTTAGTACAAATTTAAAATAGCTATATACTTTTTGCTCCCCTTGTTTGTTGATCTGTTAGATCGAAGAGAGAGTTAATAATAACAATATAATTCTAACAAAACAAAATGTTCCATTCGTTTGCTTCGAAGCATATTGAAAATATATAGAATTAAAAACACGTAACTATAATTAATATTTTCTCCTACTCAGTGTTATGACTTCAACGAATGCATCTGTGATTAAACTTTTAACTCTTATCGGGGTTCTCCCAACGTAGTCAGGAAGTTAACATATCAACGCTGGATGAATTCTAGAAAATTATACTTCATAATGTTCTGTATTTTACGCAATCATTTTTATTTTAAATATTTCTAACCTCGGTAATCTTCTGACGAGTGCACAACTACCACTTTTGATACGCACCCATAGTGCAATTTATGGATCGTAGCTCGTTAAAGGGTTGAAGTAAATGTTATCTCCGCAAGGTAACAAGATAGTAGTAAGAAAGTGCTCAATTTCAAAAGAACCCATGAGAAATTATCAGGATTACTTTCTAGAAGAAAGTGCATTTCGTAAATTCGTACGAAATTCATACAATTCATTCCTTTGCATTTAGCTGCTGAGAATAGGAACTTAGTATTTAGAGATACTGTTATTTTTGAAAGAGAAATATATTTTACCAACGTTCCTTGATGTTGTCTGCACATTGAGAGCAAGAGATCTGTTTAAATTCTACGCAAATGCAACCGCAATTCACCGTGTAAAAACTCTAAATTAAATTTCACAGCACTGCCCACGAGGGTAAAACGGACTTGGCATAATTGCATTACCTGCGTAGGGGAGGGCTAATGAAACACAAATATCTCAATTACGTCTTTTTATTAGCAGGCTGTCGTTGCTAGTCTTTTGATGGGAGATCCATTCTAGCAATGACACAATTTAATATTAGATCACTACGTGCTGAAATCTTTTCTGTTAACGAGGGTTTAACAAATAAACTCCTAATTATTCAGAAATATTTTCCTCCACTTTATCTGCGCTCAGCTCAATTTGCTTCTATTAGTTCGCACAATTTATGAAGGATCGAAGTTCGTATCAACCGTGGTTGTTTCACTCATTAGATCATATTCTTTTACTGATGAAGAATTATGATGCACAAAAAAAACGTGATTGCGGTATTCTGCGGTCTGTCAGGTCGCCATAAACTGTACATACACCAGGTGGTACACAAACACGGTCACACCAGGTGGTACACAAATACGGTCACACCAGGCAGTACACAAAGACGGTCACACCAGGTGGTACACAAAGATGGTCACACCAGGTGGTACACAAAGATGGTCACACCAGGCAGTACACAAAGACGGTCACACCAGGCAGTACACAAACACGGTCACACCAGGCAGTACACAAAGACGGTCACACCAGGTGGTACACAAAGACGGTCACACCAGGTGGTACACAAAGATGGTCACACCAGGTGGTACACGAAGACGGTTACACCAGACGGTATAGACCGTGAGGAGCAAAATAATACAACACGTTGATTAAATCGCCAGATTGCAAATTTATAGACCACATACAATTACAAAAATTGTAGTACATATAAACAATAGAATAAAAAGGATAACAATATATCTAAATTCCACAAATATTTAATAAAAAATATATATAGGAATATGTATAATAAATACGTGAACAAAAGTTTACAATACCCGACTTTCTTCTCAATATTATACATGAAAATTATCGTAGGATCATTCCAGAATGTACTAATACATTTTACTATTTGGCAAACTAACTTTCGTCTGCATTCGCCTCCAATAACGTGTCATTGGTACAGCAGCTCTAGTTCTGAAAGGTCGTAAGCATGGGTAGGAATAAGGACATCAACCAAGATCTTCGTGAACGCATTGTGGAGCTCCATAATGAAGGTTTGGGATATTGGAAGATAAGTGCACAACTGTGTGTACCTATAACCTCGGCTGGAGCCATAATACGTAAGTGGAAATGCCGGAATATGACTCTCAACCAGCCTCGAACTGGCCGTGCTCGGAAGATTAACGACCGTGCTGTTCGAAAATTGATCCGAACAGTAGTGCAGAGGCCTCAAACTACTCGTGAAGAATTGAAGGATGATATCAAGGCATCTGGGATCAAAGCCAGCAAACACACGATCAGCAGTGCACTACGCCGTGAAGGTTTTCGCTCCCACACTCCTCATAGGACACCTCTTCTTCAGAAACGTCACGTCAAGGCCAGGCTGAAGTATGCCAAACAAAACAAACAATCTTTATTTCCAATCAAGTACACAGTACATAGACATTTAGTACATTGGTTTTTCAAATTCTTAAGGTTAACATTCTTAGAGTAAGGGTGATGGTGAGCTCCATGCGACGATCCTGGGATGTGTCCATGGGCGGGGAGTTGAGGGCTTACCGATAAGTGCGAGCTCACGGCGTGAAACTAGAAACAGCTCGTATTCATTGCCGGGTTTCGAACCCGCAGAAGTCTTTCTGCACAAGCAGAGACCCGATACAGAACACGGGCCGCAGACCACTCGACTACGGTGGCTGTAAAATTATCTTACGACCATTTGAACAAGCCAGCAGCGTTTTGGAACTCAGTACTGTGATCAGATGAAACCAAAATCGAACTATTTGGGAGAAAGATCACAAACCATGTTTGGAGGCAACAAAACGGAGTATAAACCAAAGTGCACCATACCCACTGTTAAGTTTGGAGGTGGCTCAATCATGTGTGGGGATGTTTCAGCTCATCAGGGATAGGTAAACTTCACATCATTGAAGGAACCATGAATGGCAGGAAATATCGTGAAACATTGGAAGAGCAACTCCTACCTTCATCTCGTTTGTTAAAATTGAAACGTGGATAGAAATTGAAGATTCAGAAGAAAGGTCCCAATAACATCACTGAAATCAAAGAAATTTGCATTGAAGAAACTTGTAAAAGACTGGTAGTGAACTACTATAAACGTCTCTAAGCCATAATTAATAATAAGAGCTATGCAACGAAGTATTAATGTGTGTATATTTTGACATGTGTTTTAAACTTTTGTTCATGAATTTATTATACATGTTCCTATAAATTATTTTCTATTAAATATTTGTGGGGTTTAGATATATTATTAACCTTTTTATACTATTGTTTATACATAGTCTAATTTTTGTAATTATACGTAGTCTATAAATGTGCAATCTGCCGATTTGATCAACGTGTTGTACTATTTTGCTTCCCGCGGTATGTAAGACCATCCTCATAAATTTCCAAAATTTTCACGTGAAGTCTAAATGAAAAAATTTGTTTACTTCGTAGACGCTTTATTTGTTTCGATACAACTCTTGATCAATCAAGGTATTCAGTCCAGACACAGACTTTCTGAGATCGACTATTTACTTGATATCATATTTATAAACACACTGCATTGATCATGAATGCTTGTGTTGGGTGCTCACTTCTCATGCTGATAATTTTACGCATGTTTACAACCCGACTAAGTGACTCATGTTTTTATTTGGAGACATATTCGATTCTCAACAGGGAGTCGGAAATTCAAATCCACTTGAGCATATGCAGGTCATAACGAGGAGCTGGTAATCACTGCATTTGCACTTTCGTAGCCAGTAAACAATAACGACATTGTACCCGTAGCGATCTCCGTGAAAGCGAGGCCGCGCGTATACATAATAAATGCAGCCCAGCCTCTCATTAAGAAGTAATGGAAGCAGAGGGCAGCTCGATGACAGTCGGCGCTAGAGCTAAATACTGGGAAGCAAATCACGGGAGCAATCAAGCTCCGATTTGTGCTGTCAAGAACACACATTCTATTTGCTACCCAAACCAATTGCTGGACTAAATGTAGTCTCCGCCTAGGGCCTCCTACTGCGCGCCTCCTCTCAACCCTGCAGAGCGCGACCAAACACGGCGCTCTCTGAGTGGCTTCCCATCAAGGCTGGCTGGCTGCTTTCCGTAACTTACTAGCCTGTTTCTTTTCCAGAATATGGCGTTCATGCTGAGCATTTCATGTAAAACTGCATTTCAATGCGGATTGGAAAATGCTGCTCAGCAACTTGCTAATGCTCTCTCGAACAATTTTGCGCTTGGTTTTATCAATAGTTAGTTGATGATTGCGGTGGCGCTAGAGGACTTTTTTCACTGATCTTATCTCTAATCAGTTGTTTCTTTAGTGATAACTTTTTCACTGTGACACTTTAAATCTTATTTATGCAGGTTATATTGAAAAAAGCTGCAGCATTACGAAGTGATTGCACGGAAATCTATGCCATGTGAGGTTCCCTCTACTTTCTAGCATTATTTTCCAAGCCACGAGAAAGTTCGTAGAGTTACTCTTCATGACGTAACCTAATATTGATAGGGAACTTACTCACAGTTGTCTCAGTTCCCATAATTATGTTCACAATTGATGCCTAGTTCGGTCACGAAGTGAAACGAAAATACTAGACCAGAGAAGCCTGTACTTAAGGGCGATGTATGAGCCATTCTCATGTAAAAGAAAGGAGGGGAGTAAGAACGTATATTTTGAGCTTGCAACACAAGACTGCAAAAAGAGTTGCTGATTCTGCGATTATGATTTGAGCAAAAGGGCAAACCCTTAAGGGATGCTGTTTCGTAATGATCAACTTTCTTCTTGAGGAAACATGAGGGTGCATCTAACTCTCGAGGAATGAACAGAAAAGTATAGAATATGGCAACAGGGACGTTGCCAGCGTTGTCGTTTGGTCCAATCTAGGCTGCTATCCAAGTACCATGCCGTCTAAAGTAAAGGTATCAATCATGCACATGCAGCTCAATTATACATAGATATTTCAATCACGTGCGTACACCTTGAATGCTTGCTCCTGTGGCGGAAGAACTATTATATTTTGTTCAACGCAAGAACGTACATGAATTTCGTTTCAATTTGTGAGCCAAGCTTTTGCTGTGAAACAGAGGGCACCCAGAGCCTAAGTCAGAACTTGAAGTAATGGAATAACATTGAATGAAGCAATTTTTTGCGGGACAGCAGCAGAGCTGGCTTACAACTATTGTGTGGTGTGTTGAGTAGTCAAATCAGAAGAAAGATGAGAGACATTTCCTGCTGCTTAGCCTTCTCTAATCTAGTTAATTGAGTACAACACTGAATATCTCTCCAATGTGTACTATTGCCCATGTAGCGTTACCAAGTATTCACTTACAACTTCGGTTTATTGAATATTATACGAAGATACGTGTCTCCTTGTTCTCTCTTATACGACCTCAAAATCGTGGAAATTGTGGAACACCCTCTTCTGTTTATAGAAGGTATAATAATCACAATTAAAAGTCTAAAACTTCATAAATGTGAGGAAAACCTTCTATCCACATCTGGAAGATATTTCGTTTTATTCAGCTCGAATCATAACATTAAATGAAAATTTCTACATATCATTTTAATGTTTGCGATCTGTTTGATGAAACACTCAGAATTCTCCCGAAGGAATTGAATTTCCAGTCTCAAAACTATCATAAGCCTAAACAATTAAAAGTCTTTTTAATTATGTCAATGCAGAGCCAGCACTTTTACCATTTAGGAGAACTCTTAACACTTTCAACTGAGACCATTGTTTGCGGTATTATTTTTTCCAAGTTTGACCTATGAAGATATTACAGTACTTTTAAAAGAGAAGAGTTAGAGCTAGTTCATACAAGTTCAAAACTTAATTATCATTTCTTTCCTATATTAAAAAGAAATAAATGCATCGTCAATAAAAAATTTATAAGGAGTGAACTCGAGTACCTTTTCGTGAATGACTCCTGGGAATATTTCTGATTAAGACAGGGTTGTCAAGACGTCTGTGTGACGAGTGGTGAGAAGAGGGCTGGGAAGAGGGCTG
>VCRD01000666.1:69250-87961 GCA_006783055.1 Trinorchestia longiramus | reverse complement strand
ATATATATATATATATATATATATATATATATATATATAAGAGAATGTTGTGGTTTTCAACAACTTTTTCAATGAATACTCGTCTACTTTCCAATCGATTGAATTTCAATGAAGAGCACTTGCCATAAAATTCAATGGGTATCCTTCAATAGACTAAATTGAAGAAGATTCTTCAATAGACTGATTTAATACAGATTTTTCTATAGACTGATTTAATGAATACTCGTCTATATTCTAATGATGTTATCTGTTTACTAAGCCCACAACGAAAAAAATTAAAATAATTTTGAAATTCTCTGGACGAAAGGATTTCATCGTAATCTGGAAGCCATGACCAAAGCAAGTGAAGGTGGAGCAAGTTTTGAATAGAAATGAGAGGTCGGACATGCATGAGCTCTGCTCCATGAATGACGAGTTCACCCTCAAATAATACTTGAATTTTAATTAATCACCAATGCATTTCGAGAGGATCGGATGCGTAATTCGTCATCAATATGCATTCTCTGATATAATTTTTGACGGGATTTGCAAATGCAGTTTGCGTTTTGGCATAGACATGAGCTGCGCTAAGGTCAAACTCAATGAAAGCGCATAAAAAACTCTTCATTTCTTCATTTGTCCGGCTACGTCGCCTGTGACTGAGGTGCACAGCTACAAGTATTACTTATGGTGTGTTACGTGCGAAGGATAAATTGGAGCTTGAAGCGAAAAAATGAATCCCCGACCCCATCTTCTGGAATAAACTCTTCATCTATCGATGGCACCTGCTTTGAAATTCCATCATGGCGCCGCGCTGAGAGACTCTAAAACCCAAAATCTT
Source organism: Trinorchestia longiramus (assembly GCA_006783055.1). Lineage (NCBI taxonomy): Eukaryota > Metazoa > Arthropoda > Malacostraca > Amphipoda > Talitridae > Trinorchestia > Trinorchestia longiramus. Next base: position 87,141 of record VCRD01000666.1, on the reverse strand, counting down.
TGTGTCGATCGCATGTAGCTGTTTATATGGTAATGGCCGCTCTTCAGATAATTGAGGCATGCGTCGACCGTGGACTTTCACAGGAAAAGCTGTATTATTTTAGTGACACACTACAATGAAAATGCTCTTGATCATTCAGCGTTATAGGTAGGTTAAATGGAGTACGGGAACAACTGTACGATATAAACTATTCTTATCAACCGCATGACAAAAACGTGGAAAACAGCCGTTACTTACGGGCAATAATTTAGCGATAAACTGAAGGCGATACCGTCACACAAAAGGTTTCAGTCATTGCTGATGACCTGCGGACGTTTAACTGTGCCACGAGCTGGTCCGAAACATAACCCAACTTCCGTCAACGCGGGCAATCAAATTGAACTCACCTAGCATTCTAACGGCTTCCACCCTCTGATAAACTCGAGTCAACTGCGAGCGCAAATAACTGTCAGCGTGGGTATAACCGTTATAATTGCCTTTTCGAAACAGTTGTAGAGTCGAGACTGCAGTTCTCGTAACTGCTCCTAACGAAGCCATGTCAATATTTAATTACTCATTCAAACAGCTTGTCATGGCTTATTACGTTTTGTCTCGGTAGCTGCGCAAAAACTGCTTTAGAACACCGTCAATGAGTGTATCGGAGATAAAAGTCGTACAAGCTGACATAGTGAGTTAAAGACACTTCCATAGAAGGTCGGTTGCACAATACGCAGACTTCCCACGGACAAAGAAATAGGAGAAAAAGCACCTTAGTTGCCCCCAAAGGATGACCGGTTTGTACGTTTTTCTCATTTTCCTGTACGCATTAACTAGAGACATCTGTGCTCAACGTCATCTCCCAAGCTATACTGACAATAGGGTACTTTTATGGAAGAACGTAGAATTCTTACTAAGATTTGAAAAGCATCAGGAGTCCCTAAAGAAGTGATTGAAAACGAACAGTATACACAGTTAAATAAAAAGAATCCTTACATGTGAACAGAGTTGAATCTTCTAACAAAACTTGCACTCTAAAGTCAACGTTTGGAAAGCAGTTTTATTTGCAGCTTATTAACAATTTCTTTAGAAAACACAAAGAAAATGCTGACGTGTTTTGACTAGCAGTGTAAATTAAAGCGTGTACATTGTACATTGTAGAGAGCAACACGTATCTGAGCTCAACCTGATCTTGTTAGCGTCTACGCTGGACTTGCTCTGTTCATCTCTGTAAATATCCAGTGATTGCCAGTCTTTCTTTTCTAGATTGAAAAAAAACTCGAAGATTTCTATTTCTCAACAACAGTGAGGGTAAAGCAAACAAAGCTTCAGTGCCGGCGGGGGATTTCCAAAGTGAAAATCTTTGCTTCGTTCTCTTGTCAGTACTGAAGGAAGCTTCTGCTCTATACTGGAGCACGAGTCAAGCTTCATCATAGTCTGGATCGTCGAATTTTTATTATTTTTTCCACTGTAAATACGCAAAAACATAGAAGAATTCACGACGGAAAAAGGCATTACATATAATAGGAATAAATACGATAGGAGTAATCACAGGTAACATAAATAGTGATCGCGAAAATATCGAAATATTTGTACACTGTTTCATATGATAACAGCAAGTGTAGTTTCAAAACATGTACAGAGTTACCCACAAATGTCCACCCATTTTTATAATTAGTCTTAAAAATAAGCTTCCACAAAAATTTCAAAATTCAAGCAAAGCATTTTGAATTGTCTAATACAGGCAAATTTTTTCATTCCTTTGTAAACAATTTGATGCCAAATGGCATCCAAGGCTAAACATGAGGGAATTGTTGTCATGAAAACTGCTAGAATAAGCCACTACGACATAAAAATCGGTGGCATTTGCGTAGTAAAACTGTATTCAATGTATGTAAAAGATATATTGACAGGTACATCCACCAGCAAGCATATTCCTACTAGAAAGCATTTTAATCGCACCAAAAATATTTTGCAATTGGTTATGAAGAGAGTGAAACAAAATCCTCAAAAGACCATGAAAAAGCAGCAAGACAGTTGGAATTCCATAAACACAAATGCACTGGATATTTGAAAAGGATTTGTCTCACCGTGTGCAAAAGCAATCCAAACAATCACTTTCAGCAGCTTCCAAGTACAAACTACATGACAGGGGAAAAAGAGTGCTGGCGAAGATCCATAGAGGGTGCTGGCGCGCAGAGGCAGGTTTCAACGTGCAGAATGACATTGTATGCACGTGTTTTATGTATAGGATTTACCTGAAGGTGGTCGTACCTATTTCTGCTGTATTGAACTAGCTGGAATGATGAAGTGGGTTGCAATCGCTAGTAATGCATCGAAGTCTTCTTTGGTCTTAATTAAGAAAGGTGTTAAGGTGAACACGCAAGTTTGTATCAAATTGTTGAAAGAAAAAGTGTTACCTTGGATCATTACAAGTTTTAGAAACCGTTACCGTTAAAATATCTTTTTGACTACCAATAAATTTTCTTCTCGTGTACATTGCTCATTTGATGCATGAATTTGTGACTTGAGTATATGCGGAAATCTCGCGAAATGAAATGCATTTTCATAATTTAAAACGTTCAAGTTACTACATAAATGAAAGTATTACAATGTTCAAAAGAAATTACCTGATGTACGTACGAGCATTCCCCGCCGTCAAGAACCGAAAGTTACCGTTATTGGTGCAACTTCGAGCAAAATTCTCTTGCGTTTAAGACTTGTTTAAGCGTTCCTTTTTTCATCAGTCAATCTATTGGTTTGATAAGGTATGCCACTCAATTGTTATATTGGTGCTGTCCTACAAATCAAGCGCAAGCAAATTGCATAAGTACATCAATCAAGCCTTTTTATGTATGCATATTTTTTATACGTATACCGCATGCATAAATTCACACTCACACCTACACTCACAGTAGCACTACATAAAAAGAATTCACTGTTAGTAACTTATTTTGAGATTGCCCTCTTTATACTCAAATTATCCGCCGGATGGGCACAAGCCTTACATTGGGAACCACAGACCTACCCCAAAAACTAAATCATGTAAGTGCTTATCCTCAAAACTGGAGCTAGGGTACTTTTGAAAAACGTCTATTTCTCAAAGGCGTCAGCTGGGTAAAAACGTATCTAGAAATTATTCACATCCTTCACTTGAGAGACACAAGATTTTTACCTATTCGTGTTAGAGCAACCATTCCTACCAGTTGAGCTAATGGATAGTACCTTGTATCATACATACTCATAGAACTACAGATTATAAGAAATAACTGACACTAATGTCTTTTAAGTATATTACAATGAAGTCCTAAAGGTTTTTACTACTGCCCAAATGGTCGACTTGAATTGGAGAAAATCCTAAAAATTGTCCATCTTCGCGAATAATGAGATCATTGAAACGCCGGTAACGAAAAGGACTAATTCCAGGGTCCCATTAGGAGGGCATTGAAAGAGACTCGCCAAGTTCAAGAAAAACTTTACTTAATGAGTGTTCCTGGTGAAAGAAAAGAAATTTACTTTTTATTCGAGAATAAATCGTGGATGCGCACTGTGCGGCTAGTATATTGAGCCGTAATAGAATTTGGAGAACTGTAGGGGTATCTCTGGGGATTTATTCGCAAGATTCCTCTCCGTCCTTGCATTTTAGCCTTTATTGTATGATATAAAAAACAGCTCCTTAAAAAGTGTTCCTGCTTCAAAAAATCAAAAAGTTCTTTTGGGGAAGCGCTAATTTGTTTTTTTTTGCACCGAGTTCGATGAACACTGTTGGAAAGAAGAGGCCTGAAATATAATTACCATAACTTGAAATGAGAAGGTCCTAATGAAGTTAATGAATGAAAAACATTTATGCAGGAGATTCGTAATTGCACTGGAATGGAAACGAGCGATGAAATTAATATACGACTAACTTTACTACGCGAACATCACAATTGCTTGGCAATAAAAACATACCTAAAAATTAATGCACCGTAGTAAAAATGATTTTATTTAACGAGCCGCAATGAAAACGCCGGTATTAAATGAACTGCAATAAAAAATCTCTACTGACGACCAAAATTTTGTAAACGTAACGGTATGGAACAAGAAACTCTTCAAGAGTTATTTTATGGAATAAAGTTATTTATGTTGACATAACATAATGTATGAGTGTCATATTAATAAAATGTCATAAAATTGAAGGAAATGAGTCTAAAAAGCGTAAAATTACAAGAAGAAAAACCTGGAAACTATGTGGGCATCAAAGTAAAAACTAAGTCAAGCTATCATTAAATTAAACGTGATTTTTATGAAAAAGTAGAGATTTTGTACTTAATTCTTCATAATATTGTCGTGTTCTTTGATAGCAGTTGTGGTAACGACTGCAATCAAGAGGACTATTGACTCTAGGAAAGGTTTGGGCTCACACAGCTTCTGTTCAGATCTTTTTACGCCTTGAATGGGGGAGGGATGAGAGGATTATGTATTTACAGGATGGGCCATAAGTAAGAACCGTAAGATGCATCTGCAGATGCAGGATTGTCGGTAGCACTGCTTACTGATGATGACTCACTTTGTTCTTTAGTTTGATTGTCAAAATATGTAACGGATGCTAGTAGGAAGGGAATTGAGTAGATTTTGCGACTCATAGAGAGTCCTACTAGTATTCTCGTGTACTTAGTAAGCTTCGTAAGTGGAAACAAAATGACTGGGTATCTCATTAATAGAATAGAATAAGGCAATAGGAACGAGCCGTTTGGCCCATTCTTGGTTCAATACCGAAGTCCCATGCCTATGACAAACCACTCAAATATGTACTGTTCACTCTACAAGCTTCCACTTTCAGCGATTTTTTCCATTTCAATTGTTCTTTATCCCATTATCGTGATATGAAAAGTGCAAAATGACAGCAGATGCACACGAACTTCAAGTTCAGCAAGGCTTTTTTCTAATGCCAGGGGAAAGAAGGAGGTACAATTGTTTGAGAACTGAAGGGAGAAGATGTGGTAGAGGTAGAGAGGTAGGAGTGGCTTCGAAGGGGGGAGGTAGAGAGTGGATTTCGTTACAAAAGTGACGACGGTAAGAAGCATTTGGCAAGTTGTTTAAAAAACAAAATTATAAATGCTAACTACGCGAAGAAAGTGAACAATCTTATTAACGATTTGTTCTTTTATCGAAGTTAGTTGAATAGATATAATAATTGAACTTATATTCATAGTAGGTCAGTTTTCTACTTTGTTTAATAATACCGCAATGAAGACTGGAAATTTGAATTCCAGTTTGAAAACATTTCAATCTAAAATAGAATTAATTCTAAAATTATTTAACAGAAACAGTTTTCCTACTAAACTACCAGAACCTTGAGTGCAAGAAGATAAATTTGACGTAATCGATTGAGGGTTCTTGATGACATACCGGATCGGTTCGCCACTACACGACCACCTCTCCACAGCTGCTTGAGTTCTGTTGAAGTCTTGGCGAGTTTACTTGTCCCATGTAATGTCACTCGCATCTCCTGGTCTCTAGGATCTTTGCCTCTCAAGAATCTTAGATGCAGATCTTCGGACTTGTTGAGTCTGTGGGTATCGAAAGTTTTTTATGTCAAGCATCTTCTGATTTAAAGAACCAACGAATCTCAATTGTTTCCAAAATCTCAGGGAAGCAAGCACTATAGGATCTATAGGCTCTCAGGACTATTAAGATCTCTGAGTCTCCAGGACATACAAATCCTCATTGATTTATAAAGCATTTTGTAATATTTAATCAACTTACCCGATGTACCTTTCAAGACGATGATTTTAGAGTGACGGAGTGTTTTACAACGATCCGTCTAATCTACACATACACACACAAAGTGCTACGTCGCACTCGGGGGTGTCGCCGCTTAGACGTTGGTGGGATTGATGGAGGATGAGATGCAGTATTAGTACTAGCTATAGTGTAGTACATAGTACTATTACAGACTGACTCAGTCAAAATACTTCTTCTCAGGTGTTTTTCCTTCTAAGATCCAAAAGTCGACGCGCCTGGATTTAACCTTTTTGCACACTAGAGTCAAGCGGGTAAGGAGTGTCGAGCTCAGGTAGTGACAAAGCGGTGGGTCAGGTTCGGCGAAGTTTGGAAATCATCAGAAAATAATTTCTGATGAACTTTAGTATTTTTCAAAACAACGTGTTTATTTTATGAACTGGATCTCTTATTTTAGAGAAAATATATTAAAAAACGTAATTTAAAGTAAGAATTATAAATAGATAGTGTTTCTATATTTGTGACTCGTTTTCAGACATTCATGTCCAAAAACTTTCTCATGAAAGCTGGAGATGGAGGGTCAAATAATCCATATTTAATGTTCGTTTTAAGTTCTACTCTGCAACGGATTAGTAATTCACTTGGAATGTATCATTGTCTTCTGAATTCGACGCAAAAGTTAGAAGCGCTTCATTCCCGCCGTAGCACTTTCACTTACGCTGTACGGAAGCCTTCGGAAGAATGGCAAAGTTTTTAGGAACTTCGATCTAAATTTGCGAGAATGATCCAATCAAGCATTAGGAGCGACAGGAATTTTTTGAGCATTCTTTTGATTTTGGGGAAGACGTTTTAGGGAGAGCGATCCTTTTTTCTGATTACAATTCCGCCCGAGAATCAAAGGAACTTCCCATGAAACCGAGCTTTGTTCTCTAGCATCTTGTTTTTTTCGATGTGATCAAATTTTAGCCACAAGAAAAACTTGGATGCTTTCGCAATTGAAACAAAAATGTGAAAAAAAACTGCGCCCAGCTTCAGCCTGACGAGGATATTATATTCACAAAATACATTTTTGAATAATATTGAAATTATACTGCAGCATTGCTTTGAAGTCACAGAGTTTTTAATTTCTACTCAAATTAGGAAGTTCAATTGCGTCTACATTGACCTATTTTAATGAAATACATTTGATCAACGTGAGAAATTATCACCGCATCTGTTGGAATGAAGTTAAAGGTAGAGGAAACAAAATAATAAACTAATTTCCATAAGACTATCGAAATATATATATATATATATATATATATATATATATATATATATATATATATATTTCGATAGTCTTACGGAAATTAGTTTATTATTTTCAAGACTATGTCTTCGAGTTCACTGCAACTCGAAGACAGAGGTAATAAGTTAGATATATCATATTCGCACAATCAGGTAAGAATGCAGTTAGCGGAAGAAACAATTGTTTACACTCGTTAAAAAAAATTGCTGCATAAGTAATGCATAATTTTATTAGATTAAGTGATTCTGTTTCAAGCTGATCTCTTGTACTACTTTTAATTAAACGAGTGATGAAGATTTCAAGTTTTTATAGGCGAGTGACGGCAAATTATGTCATTGTTCAAGTTCCACTCAGTCGCACTCTTCAAAAGAGATTGCAAGTGAAACTCATTTATGGTCAGGAAAATCTGTTTTTTATCATAGTAAGATTTCTACATAGAAATGAAAGCCTAAAAATTCACAGTCTAAACTGGGCTCCGATTGTATTGCAATGCCTTCGAAGGCAAGTGAAAATAAGAGCATTTTTCAAGACTATGGCCTTCAGAATTTTCATGGTCAAATGCACAACATTACTGGATCTCGAATTGATGATTGTCAAATGTATAACATTTAATAGAGATGTCTTGTTGGTTGAAATGAGAAATACATTCTTCAACAAAATATGACTTTATATTGTTAAATTTCCCGGCGATTTCTCCCCAAGGAGGATTGGGATGGAAGCTCGGTTGAGAGGTTCAGACATTTTTCTCACATCGAGATGACATGATCCAGAAAAATATTCCAAATTTGATGAGCTCAAATGTACTGGCAGGTGTAGCGGAGTGTGGCTAGATAGGAAAACCCCTTCAAAAGCATGAAAAAAAATCGAAATTAAGTAACTGCCTACACCTATGGAGGCTATAAGTTAAGCCCTTAAAGTACATATTTCTCATCTTCTCACTATTGGCATCATAGTGAGAAGTCTGCGCTTCCCAGGTGGTCATATGGGGAGCTTCCAGGGTTAGAGGTTCCTACACCACTGAGGTGTTCTCGAACCTTTTTCTTCTCACATTGCTTTCCGGCAGGTGGATGGACCCCTCTTCCACTCTCCTCCACCCCTTCCAAGTGGATGGACCCTCCTCCACTCTCCTCCACCCTTTCCAAGTGGATGGACCCTCTTCCACTCTCCTCCACCCCTTTCAAGTGGATGGACCCTCTTCCACTCTCCTCCACCCCTTCCAAGTGAGTGGACCCTCTTCCACTCTCTTCCACCCTCTCCAAGTGAGTGATGCCCTCCTAACTCAGAGCAGTTGTTTAGGAACTATGGAAGATTTATAGTACGTCAATACTAATGTACTTACCAACGATATAAATAAGGACGCCACTAGTTGTTTAGTAACAATACAAGATCAATAGAACATCAACTTGGTAACAACACAAGGGGAATAAAGTTAATATGAAGTTAAAAAATACAAGGTTAATAGAAAATCAACTCATCAATTTAGACACCAGAAGCACACAACCGTACTTCATGTACATCAACCTAATTATGAACATTAACCTCAATTAATTCATTGACATCAATGTTATGCGTAGTTTCTACAAAAAAACGTTATTTCAGTTTAAATATTAAGGAAACTTTCTCACGATACCGAACATAGGCAACTGGTCACAATAGGTGTATGTGTGAATTTCATTGGAATAAATACAATCAGATCATTAAATATAGTGTTCCACATGTACTTAGAGATAAGAATAATGAAAAACTGTGATCATATTCATAAGCGTGATTTGTTGGTATCTATCAGAGACATTATATTGCCACTTCTAAAGTCTTTATCCGTAAGTTCATCTAATGGTGTTCTCAGAAAGAAATCTGGAAGGACATATTCCATATATCCACTCAAATTTTCATAGCAGATAACAATAGTGCACACAAACACTTAGTTTCGGTTTTCATTCGCATGGGAAATGGCCTGACTTCATGCTGTGAATTTTCTTACATTTAGTGTGGCAGAATCAAATCATATGCCATCAATATACCTTGCACGAATTCTAAGCAGCGGAACCGGCTTAAAATGATTTGGATACTTTTGGTCGAGAACCATCGAATTAAGTTACGTCTATTGTGAGGACTCATGTTTGTTTTGTAGGAGCTCTAAGTCCACAGTGTCGCCGACTGCAGCTCGATTTTTTTTCTCTGATGAAACGGTTTTTGTGAGCCCAATTCATCACACACAGGACAGAAACTCGAGCAAAGAACGTGTCCATGATTATCAAAGGAAAAACTCGCTCCGGAGACTTTCTTGATTCACAAAAGAAAAATCACGCTTGCGGCAAATGAAGTTCCTTTTTCTGAAGGGATAATCAAATTGTGCTCGGGCAGTTTTAAGCCCCGAGCATTAACGGGTGTCTGCTTTTCAGGTCTGTAGACAATGTTGCGTAGTCACTAACTTTGTTTCTATATTGGTTAATCAACTTCTTGCCTTTAAATTTTAATTATGTTGGTCTTGAGACGTTTGGATTTGCAAGGATTTTTCTCACAAAGTGTGACGTATACTCATACTTAGTTGTATTTTTCTTAGGCATTAACCATTTTACAGTTCAGTAACGTTTTCTGAACAAAATTTAATCACGAGGTAGGTATACTTGGATACTACTTACGCAGTCAAAAAAATCCTAATGGGTAGCCCAAACAGTTATGTATATCAGGAAGCACCTTAAATTATGAGAAAGAGAACAAAGTTATTGGCATATCTGGAACGCTGTTTAAACGATTGTGCTGCAAGTAATTAGGAAAAGAATAGGGAACCATTGTAAGCCAGCTGAAAAGAAAAGCTGTTGCAGTAGCGAGTTACAGTAGCTACAGGCACTCAAATTTTATCCAATACACCGTACGAGTACAGAGCATTACACAGTTTTACACGTGCAGAACAACTTCAGGTGCCACTCTGTGGAGCCTGAAGACCCTTCATAGCGAGAGTAACAATACATGAAGTTAGATACATTTCAGTGACTAGGAAATATTACGTTAGTTTTTGAGTTATTCTCAAAACGGGGTAAAGGAAAGAGTAAAAATACTTGAAGGGGCTGTACCTGAACTTGTAGCTCTATTAAGAATATTTACTCTTTTCTTTACCCCGTTTTGACAACAACTCGAAAATTAACGTAATATTTCCTAGTCAGTGACATGTGTAACGACCATGTTAACTGCCCTCGTATTTATATGATCCCTCATAATTAAATATTTCATCTAGGCTGCTCCAGCCTTCTTCCAGCCCGACCTGGAGAAGCAATGAAACTTTTTAGGATTAAGATGACTAAATATATTTGATAATGATTGGGCGCGTGGAACAGATTGATCGGAGGTGGAAGCACACGGTCCGTACGAAGGATCCTAACTTCGTTGAATTGTCTAAAAAAACACGAGTTAATCACCGGACTTCTTTTCCCTCATGACCAACGATATTGATATCAAAATGACCTGGTAACGCTGAACTACCTGCCTCAGGAACGCTCAGTACTATCACCCACCTGCTCTCTGTCATGCCAATGTTCGACTAGCTTCACTGCCTGAGCAAGTCAAGTGTGGCAAGTGTTAGTGTTTGTTCAGTGAAGGCATTAGTCGGGCTCTACAACCTGGTAAAAATGGGATGAGTGCATAATTGCATCGTAATTCATCGCAATTGATAGGTTTGTAATTTTTCTTTTCTCTCAGAATCAAGTCTTTGAAATCCTTCTAAATTTATAGCTTCGTAAATTCTTCTCAATTGATGGTTATGCAAATTTTTATAAATTGATAATTTTTTACTCTTTTTCCTAATTGATAAATCCTAATTTTACCAGTTCTTTTCTTCTCTCATTACCTCATAGTTTTTCATGCGTAATTAATCAAAGTAATTCTAAAATCATTCACTTTACCTTTTCATTTTGGAGCCATTTTACCGTTAACGGAAAATTAGACAATTGGAATTTGTGTAATGCAACACGCACACCATCCTGGATCTGCAGTCCACCTTCTGAGCTGGCAGATGTTAATTCACCATCCCTAATTCCTCTAGCCCCAGCTTCAAATCCAATGCATCTGATCCTCTGTATTTCGTGATAAAATACTTTAACTACTTCGAGCCCAGGAAGAAGCAATTACGTTGATGTACATATTCTTACACTATCTACTAAGCTTTTCGTAATTTTATGATAATGTCAACTGCATTACCAAAGTGCGCTGTTTCAAAGCATGATCTAGAGAATCTTTTTATTGATACAAACTGTAACTATCAAGTTCTAACATATGATGTGCTCGTTTGCAACATGTATAGATGCACAGAATTAAAAAAATGGCTTCAGAACTCTGTTAATAGGAGGACGGAGATTGGTGACAGAGGTTGAGATTACGTGGGAGACATAATTTTAATCTAATTTTATGTCCATATTAACCTTCCTATCAAATGAAAAAAACGAGCAAAATTTATGCTAGGACTTGTTATCACACGCGGGCAAGCAGCGGCAATAATTTTTGCATGGTATAGTATACAAGAGACCCAATTGAGGCCAACTGAGGTAGTCAATTTTACTATCAATAAAACAGATATAAAATTTTGATCATAAATCATTAATAGTTGAAATGGTGACCGTGCTAAACCTTCGATATAATAAACAGTTCGAGAAATTAGACTTTAATTCTTGGCAGAATCGTTCATTTTTGTTTCACTGAGAAGCGCTTCAAGTACTTTTTTCCCTTCGCAGACTGCATTGATATTTTAATATAAAATGTATAGTTTTTAACACAATCATTATATATCATGTTGCTGCGACCAATATAAGAACCCCATGCAGTAAACTCCCCAAAAATTGTCAACCAACTCTTGAATAAAAAATGCAATTGTAAACTCCCGGAGCTGAAATTTAGGGCAATGAGCAGTTTTTTTTTCAGCGTAGGTGAGGCGAAAAGTTCACTTTTAGGGCACCAACGCTGTGGAAGATCCACAGGCTCCCAATTATCGCAATGAATCTTCCCTTAATCGGGAAGAAAACGCCCCCGAAGCAGAAAAGCTTTTAAACCTCGTCCATAAATCTGCGAGCCGCACTCACCGCTAGCTTCAAAGAGAGATCAAATTAAGGCAGAGGACTTAGTCTGCGCTAAGAATCATAGTTCTACTTTTGCTTCCACCCTGCATACAATTACATACATCGGGAGCAATTGCAGTAATCAGAAGTGGCGAGGTACATATCTCGCTTTCGCTACCACGTATGCGCGCAGGCTCTCGCCGCGACCGCTTCTATGATTGATACGGTTATGGTAATTTCGGTTCATAGGCATTCATTACACGGAACATTCGTCTCGGGAGTGCACTCCCAGATATTGTGGCCAGCATCTGATGTCCCACAACTACATGAATGTCGCTGCAGAGACGCCTACCCTCACTCTCCGACCTCAGGTCGTATTCAGAACGCGTTTCCGCGTCGTTTTTTCTAGGTTTTCCTGTGTTCTTTGCGAATTTTGAAACTATCTGTTCTATAAATGTACTAGAAAATAGGCGTAAATTTGTCCTCAGTTGCGTAGAAAACAAATAACACTTTAAAAATACTATTGCTATGATAAGGTTTAAAATAAATTAACTGTGACTCATTATAGCTTAAACATGTCCTTTAAAAGTTTTCTTTAAAAATGTAATATGTGTAGAAAGAAACGTACATACCATTGTTTTAGTCAAATTTTATGCACTTAATTGACTTTTAAACGCATGCTGCCGCATGATGGAGGGCATTAAGACATTTATTACTTAATAGTGCACAAGTGATAACACAATATTTCAGTTATACTTGAACAAAATTTTAAATCAAACTGATTGCGCAAGTGTCGTGTAAATAACGAATTAAGGTTTGAATTGAGATGCACGTTGCTTAGAGGTGGTTTGTTGAGCAATAACTTAGAATAAAAAAAATTGCTTCCGCATACCTTTTTTTCGCACTCGGAGCGTTCGCACTGAGGTACTTGCAGTATGGAGGGACGAGCCTGAATTATGCTGCTGCCATGAGCGCTGTTTACTATAATATTTTCTACAATGATTTTAATCATACGAAAATTTTGTACCAGTAATATTGTTCGAATGACTTACGCAGCATATTGTGTGCGTACGACACCTTGATTGGATATTTAGATCAACTTCAATTAATCTTACGATACAACCAATTTAAATTTTTGCCCCCGCTTTGTTAGCATCTATGATGCATCAGTAATGTTTTTAGCTCAAAGTTCTATAAGATATATTGAGAGTCCAGAGAACTAGTCAAACTTTCATGCGTTCTTTTGACGTAGGAAGTTTGTCAGTGAAAGTTTATGTCTGAGAGACCGTAGACTTTTGGCTACTCAACCTACACATGGATTCCCAATATAACAAACAACGTCTTAAAAAAATGAAACTATCAGTAGCGAACATGACAAACGAATTTCTATTCTTCTAATAATAAATTCATTGTTAAATATTTCAGAATGTTCTATTATGGTACAATGGTACAGAAACGAAGAAATACTATAGTTATTGCTATTAATAAATACATATGTTTTGAGAATGAATTTTAGAATTGTGCAAGAAGAACTTTACAGTATTTGATTTTATTTTGTCTAAATGACATGAGTATTTGCACAATGATGGCTTCCCTTGCGTGCAAGTTTGGTTGTACACAATGAACAGATAAATACGTGAGCCTACCATCAGTTTCAGGATTACCGAGTACCGCGGTATGAGCTATCACACTGATAGATATTGAAAATAAATTAAAAGCACCAATCAGAACATAGTCCAGACGGCAGATCTTTAAATCCCAGATCATTTTGATATTAGGTTCGGAGTAAATAAATGCAGCACTACCTATCTGTTATCTATAAATGATCGATAGTTTAATAATTGCAATACATGTATTTTTGCACTTGTTCTTACATCTTCAATTAGACATGTCATATTTTCCAAGTAGACTGGCCAGTTTGTCGTTGACAAGAGACTATTCGAAACATTCAGTCGACTATAATGGAGTTCTCTTAAGTGGATGTTGATTATGCCATAATGCGAGCATCCGGTCGTGTTGACGTTTATTTATGCATATTTTGTCCGTCGAAAATGCCCCATATTGTAGAAAGTTCCATAGATAATTAAATGCGCGCTACCGTTTGTTTCTAAAGTGCAAGAAATGTGAAAGTGGTCGGAATTTATAGGTAGATTGATGAAATATATGGAAAAAATGTAACCATCAGAAGGTTAAAAAAGTGGCTCAGAGCGTGGCATCCAAAACTCAAACAAGAGGCATGGTTTGGATATTTTCGATAGACATAGAAAGATCATTTCGCTTCACGACAATGCTGTTCGTCCACACGTGGCTCCTCAAACCCAAGATCTCTTCTAGTCATACAGCTGAGAACAACTAGATTACTCTCCGCATAGCCTTGACCTAGCATTCATTGCACATCAGTTGTTGTAGCTCTTAAAGGAGCACCTTGACGGTCAGGGCTACGACGAAGATAACTTGGTCAAAACGGCCGTGCTGGTGTAGCTAGCAAATCAGGCGGCAGATTTTTATGAAGATGGTGTTCAGAAGCTGGCTGTACCGTACGGTGTCTTAATATGCATGGGTGAGAATTACGCTGAAGCATCGATCAGGATCTAAGCTTTCATGAAAAAACAAAGCTGCTAAAGTAACTTTTTTATATCACAACTGTATAAATTACATAAAATCATAAAACAGTTTTGTATCAAAATGTTCTGTGTCCATTTAAGAAAATAGTCACACATTTTCATCGGCATTCTTCATCACAAACACTCAGAACGAAGTTAACTATGATTGAGAGAACAGTGAAGAGCGAACGATATTCTTTTATACGGCAAATGATGTCCTTACTACTGTTAAATGAGCAAGTGATATCCCTAAAACACAACCGATGTTCCGAAAAGAATAAGCAATGTCTCTTAGAGGGAAATTGATGTACCTAAAATCCCACAAAGAAGAAACAACATCCAGTTTTATTCACTTTGATGAAAGGCACATCATTCGAGGGCCGACACGTGATGGCAGAGCGTAGAAGAAAGGAGTATTTCAGTCACGTAACGAGAAGCCTAGGTCTGACATTTTATTTAGATGTCAGAGAGAGAGAGAGAGAGAAAGAGAGAGAGAGGATCTTTAAATCCATCCTTTTCGAGGAAGAAATCCCCTAATGCTTCCAAAGATCCATTGAGAACAAGCCCTGGTGATGGATCTCAGAATTCACCTTCTATCACTTGCAGAAAAATGTACCAAATTATTTGAGTCAGGACATGATTTACATTCTGATAAAAATATTCGTATTATTTTATTCTTTTCCCAAGTAAAAGATTTGCTATCGCTAGCCTTTCATCTTAGTTTCTGAATAGTGTACTCCAGGTTTACAATAACATTTCAAAAACAACCTCAAACTGTTCCTGTAAACAATCTTGACAACGTGATCCCTACATTTTAACGTCTCTCTGACACATTTTAGTTAGCTTATACAAAGGAGAAATATGCATCGATAATTTTCATTACTTTTAATGGATAATATTTTCATCAGTTGCGAGCCCATTTTATTTTCAAAGAATTGTTTCACCTCTGACTTCCTTATCCGATATAATTACTTCTGGTTAGATGTGTCATACTCCTGGCATGACCTTCAGGTGAAGTTAACCAAGCACAGGTGAATATCAACACCGGACTAACAAATGTGTAGTAACATCCTTACAGTAAAGCAGCATAATACAAACGCCTTCATATCAATCATTTATCACTAATCAGCCTTCAGAACTGATATGAAAATACTGTGTGCTTGCTATAAATACGCAATTACAAACGATTACATTACACTTTATGTGTAATGCATTTTAATCTATTAATATAATTTTTTTCATCGTTTGGTTCTAAATGTTTCGTAGTAACAATGTGGTTGTGAACTTTAAGATGAGAATGTTAATACAACACGAAATTTAGCTGCGTAAACAGACGCAAAAACAAACATTTGAACGTTTATAGTTGTTACGTTTTTTCTAAAAGCTACGTCAGAGTTATTGTATAAAACCTGTAATATTATTCATTATTATTTTGAAATAGGTTTATTTTTGAGTTTTTAATACCATAATATTCAGGTACATTCTAATATTACCACTGTAAATGATCAAAGAAGGTGGTTTTCTGCTACTAGAGATCATCTTGAACTGTGTGTAATGGTATTAAGCTGCACACCGGTACGCCTGCACGCAATCAAAACCGGTCTACTGTTCTAGTCCCTGTAACGCGTGTGCTGTATTACTGTCCACATCAAATTGATTCTCTCGTGTCGTTCAGTAGGCCCCTACACAAGATTTTCCCTCTTTAACTACCACATTTTTTTCCGAAGGCATTGCACTTTTTATTTCACTTTTTAGTGGAAATATAAAATTCCATATCATGTAAAAATCTAAAGATGTATAATAAAAAAGAATAAAAGAGGATGGGTATGTCTTACTAGACTTACGATGATTCCAAACAATGTTCTTTGGTCATTTTGGGGTTAATTGAGTACACCATGATACAGTCGGTCATTTCCATTAAACATGTCGAGTAAACTCCCGGAAGTAGACGGGTATGATTTTCATTCGAGGTTCTGATAAGTAGCACAGGTCCCACGACACTTATTGTCCTCAGACGAACAATTGAAAGCAGCATGTTGAGATTTGGAGTCCAGCTCAGCAAATATACTACCTACCAGCCACTCAAAATAACAATCCCTCTTTTGTTCGCGTTCAGCGAACATTGGTCGCGTGCGATACACAATTTCAAATAAAATGCGTTTAACAAACCATTTTTCTTGACCTACTATTTGACAGGCTTCTTCGGACTGAAGATGTTTCTTTACTTAGAGCTATTCACAGCATGCCTAGATCTGCAGCCTAGTAATGTTGGAGGAAAACACTTGACCTTGCTTAGAGAGCAGCCATCTTTGTGATAGGAAGAATCAAAGTGATCCTCTTCTCCTTGATGCATCATCTGCTTGAATTTATGTACAATAGATTTACACTCAGCTCACACCGTTTCTCTTTTGCTAGTTGACGAACAAATGAACAATCTGAGAATATAACACAAAATTTTATAGTGTATGCATGCATCATAGTAGTGCGCCAGTCACAAAAGAGAAATGTTTTCATATCAAATGAATTAACATTTCTCCCTGCGCTATCACCAGAGCGTAATTAAGCTGTACGTGTGTTTATCGTGTTTCGTATTTTTCCGAGGTGTACCTCGTGTATTTTTTCTAGTCGCTTGAAATATGTATAGCAATAAACATTCAAAGAGCTGAGTGTACTAGTATTTAGAAGTGGGACGCTAGTATATGCATAGATGTTGATATCAGTATGGATGCTGATGTCTGTAAAGGTACTGTTGATATCTGTACAAGTAATAAAGATTTCCTTAAAGCTACTTAATCTGTATAAAACTTTACTCATTAACGCTAGCGGCGATGAGACGAGATAGAGTCAGAGTTTTGAATCGAATTTTGGAGTCAGAATTGGGAGTAGGACTCAGGAGTCCGAGTCGGGAATATTGTCCCAGAAGTTCCTACTCTCGAGGACCCATTAAAAACGTTTCTGGTCTACACCATAATACGTCATAGGTAACGAGGCGTGAAAAGTAACATCCATGTACTCGTACGAGCGTAGGTCAGAACGTAACAAATTATTTCAGTTACGCATTGAGCTCAACTACAGTGCAAGTGCGTCATGTTCAGCCAGGCAGCGTCACTACTGTGCAGGTGCGTCATGTTCACCCAGGCAGCGTCACTACTGTGCAGGTGCGTCATGTTCACCCAGGCAGCGTGACTATAATGCAGGTGCGTCATGTTCACCCAGGCAGCGTGACTACAGTGCAGGTGCGTCATGTTCACCCAG
>VCRD01000666.1:51880-69218 GCA_006783055.1 Trinorchestia longiramus | reverse complement strand
TAATACCTACCACGTCAGAATTTATATGTATCACCAATGATTACCTCTTAAGTCATCATTGAAAAAGCGAAGTTTCATTTGTTTCCCCATGTATATTTAACGTTCATTGCGTGATGTGAATGTTTACGTATACCCGTAAGTACTGCTGTTCTATCATCTATGATACTACGCATAGAATACCTACCACTTAAGTATTTTATGATAAGACATTTTTAAAAACCAATGCTGTTATATTTCTTATGTACCAACTTTATTGGAAATATACGTTTTTGTTTTGTTGTTTGTTACACATCGTCAGAGCAACGACACATCGTCTGCAGAGTACCGTTGCTTGCATAGTGTAGGGTGAACTGTGCATCACGTACCGAGCAGCTACAGACTATAAAAACAGAATAGAACAGGATAAGGTAATAGAAACGAACCGGCTGGCCCATTCTTGGATTGCTACCCAAGTGCCATGACGTCTAGAGTAAAGGTATCAATCACGCGCGTACACCCTAAAAACGTAAGCCACTTCAGCCACGTACATGCATTTCACTCATACACAGGCATTTCAGTCACGTACATTTGTCACAATCATACCCAGCCCTTGGAGTTAGGGACAGCAACAGAATAGTGAAGAATGGTATTGTCCTTCTGAGCACGTCTGATGCCCGTATTGGTCGTGGTTATAGACCATTAGGTAAATAAATAAGGTCAGCATTAGCAAAAATACACCTTATATATTAATTTTACGTCAAGTTCGCACAAGTTATCCTACTACTAAATTTTACTTCACTCGATATTTTTTGTAGATAAACTTGGAAAAACTTATGTGTACACGCTCAATATTCATAACGGAACTACTTTTTTTCAATTTCTATCTAGCAGGTAAAAGTCAATTTTGTGTCACAGAATTTTGCTACTGAACGGGATACTCAAGCTATAAAAGATGTCATGGTTCAGAGCACAATATTATGTAACAGTCAATTACACTTAGCCCATCTCTGTGCACTTTTAACTTACAAAATACTTATTTACAAAAGAGAAATCTATTATTTATCTAAAGCAACGAGTACATATTCTGTAACTCTCATTGCAATTCAATTGAACAACAAACACACTAGAAAAAAAGACATACATTCACATCATAAGTTCAACATAATTTCACGACCGCGAACGTTAAAAAACTTGGAATGAAGCTGAAAGAACGCTAATAAGAATAAGGAAGTGGTTAGTATATAGGAAATAAATTGAGTACAGTAGGGGAGAAAGGCTTTCTGTAAGTCATCTAACGATCCCAACTCAAATAGAAAAACAAACGTTACTTCATTCGCCTACACAGAAGGAAACAGAACCCGAACTTTGCATCCTACAAGTTCTGGCTTCCAGTTCGAACTACTGGGCAACAACTTTCCGCTGCAGTGCTTCTGTCTGTTAAAGCTGCATCAATTCGCCAGAGAAACCCTATTTTGTAATATTAAGTACAGTAAAAACACACACGAAATCAACTGAAGCGTGTAACTCGAAGACGAGACTTCCTTGGGTGGCGTCTACTGTAGGAGCACCGGCAAGGCAATAACGCTTCCGGTGATTGTACGATAAACTTGTTTTATCTGTCCATATAATTGTAGGGGTTTGAAAATGAAGGACTGGATCTTCGGTGTAGAAAGTAATTTCATTTGGATAACACAATTCCTGAAGGAATTTGAGAATTATATCGTACAATCCATTGGCTACCGCGAGTCTTTACAGATGAAATATGATTTAGCGTACAAATATCCTGTAACAACATTAATTTTGCATTGGTTGCTCAGGGATGCGATACATTGTACGAGTGCTACGTCATCATGTTTTGTACATACAGTAGCTCCTATGAAAATTCTTTGCATTTTAATTACCACGTTATGTTTCAATCTTCTATTCAAAATACTGAACTATTAGGCATCAACCCCAATTGACTTTTATTCACTTTCTTCCTTTCAGTTGCCAGCATTCCATTAAAGGATAGATCATCTCCATGAGATCAGAAGGTCAAATTCATGTATGTTCTTACATGACGTTCAACCGTTATTTTATCTACACAGAACAAGTTAATTTCATTAAGATTATTTTTCTGATATACAGCAATCTGATTCTCAAGGTTCGAGCTCATTTTCACGCATTTCATCAATTAGATGTCGGGGGGAGCCTCCCCTAGTTGTCATTAGGATCCAGGATAGGGTCATTCTGCGAACCCTGGGGGACCATTCTCTTTCTAGCGCAAAAGTGATCTGCTTTATTCGTATTCTATCCATCAATATACACGGTACACGAGGGACTAATGTTAATGTCATTTACCCATATGGTCTCTAATATAGAATTGCTATTGGCCACGTCAATTGCGAGTGAGATTGACGATGCGCTCCAGTGTGTGAGTTGTATGGTGCCGATCATAAGCATTTTACACTCTGTGAGGGACTATATTGTGATGCACGTATATTACGAGCAACACAATTGATATCACATGCAAACAATAAGAACTACACTTTTAACCTACTTGAAACGTACAAGGTGTACCAAAAAATGTATATATTCTTAAAAAGCTGTAGTTCGGATACTACTGGGATTCATAAAGTGTACAAAAAGTAAGTAACGACGTATTCGGGGTACAATATAAAACCAGATTTTGCTCTTTTGAATGAGACATATCCCAGCCTCCTAGCACCAGTAGTATTCAAATTAGTCTTTTAAAAATGTACACCTTTTTTGGGACACCCTATGTTCAATAAAAGTCTTTGGTAATACGCGACGCTGCAAATATCTATAGTAAGTTTAACGTCAAATTAATGACCAGCTGTATGTATACGTCAGACCATAGTGCTAACGCTGTGTTTATTGATGTTCATGGACTAATGAAATACTTCTAACTTCGTAAAAGTGTGCTCTGTTTCCGAAAATATTTAAAAAGTGAAAGGAAAAATGATAGGGTTTTAGATTATGGAAATAACAACAATCGAGGATGTCGAGTTGGTTTTGGTGTACAAATATTAGGCCAAACAATACATGCATTCTGATTTAAAGGCAGAGTATTTAAACCTCAACATTCACGCCTTCCAATTTCGGTTTAGCGGTAGATTTTCTTAATCCAAGTATGGGATTAAACTGCGCGCATAAATATTTGGTTTCAGGTTTTCTAACAAAAAATAACTTTTAAGGAATAAAGATCTAAGTTACGACTTACTAATTTCTTCATATTCTTCTTTAGCTTCTGCGAAGAATATAAAATATATTATTGTGAAATGAGAGTATGATCAGATCAGAGAATTCCTTTCTTGTTCAAATATGCACGATACATTTTACTTAAAAAAATCATTGTATCATAGCAGCAAGGGAAGCTTATGACTGATTGCACCACGATATTTTTTAATTGGTAACATTTTTGCTGTCTTGTTTTTCGTTAGGGTGGTACTAGCGATGTCACGACGGTTACGGTAATGACCAAATTGGCAGTTGAACGTTCCATGTACGAAAGAAACTACAACATACAGAAAAATAAACTATAAAGTGCGATCGAGAAAAGAAGAACAAAAAAACAAACAAAATACAAACCAATGAAGTAACTATGTATTATCGGCTAACTGAAACCTGTGCAAATTTTTAACATATACATTCATAACTTGATTAAGATATCCTGAATACCCCGATATCCCGCAGTTGAGATATCCGGTACAGATACTTCTAAGGAGCCATGTGGAGACAAATATATCGCATGCTATATGTCCTCTAATCGACTCTTCAAGAAAATCGCAGAAAAAACATGGAATCGATGCACGGGGGAACGCTGAGCTTTCTAGAAAAGTAGGCCTACGTAGGCCTATGCACTTCCCCTGATTGAGGCTCAGGGAGATGAAGCGGAGCTGTATGACCTACGACCGCCCTGCGTCTTATGAATCTCAGTGAATTGTAAATTCTGCGAAATAAAACGACGAAAACATTAAGAAAAGACGTTCGAGTCCAACGTGCCTTGTGCAATATGTATATTGAAAAGATGAAGGAATTTGTGCGTCGATTTACCGATGGACTTTCATTGCACAAATAAGATGAGTATGCATGTCACTGCAAGTTCAAAATATCAAACTAGATGAAGATTCAATGATGTTGGAATTTTAGAGGTAAACTCGCGCTCTTTGAAAATTACTTTTTCCCAAGTAATTCTTTGCATCCGGATCTCTACTTTTATTTTTCAAAAATAACTCAAAAGAAGACACGAATACTTCTGGCAATATTCTGTAGTTCAAAGAATGCAACTATATAATTAATTATACGCAATCCTAATCCTTGAGTAACGACGCACCATTATTAAAATTGCTAAGGTAAAAACTCATTTGAAAAAAAATAATCTGAAATCCACGAAAGTTAATTAAGAAATATGCGTTTTGAAAACTTCAGAACAAATCACTACCCAGGACGAAACCTTGTTAAAATGCAAAATATAAAAATTTATGGCACCCATTAAGTATCAAAGCCAATCTCTCTCTCTTAGACCCCACCTCCACGTCTCAACCTTCAACATAGGACAGCATTGTAAAACTGTTCTCGTGAAAAAGTTAATGGCACTGATGAATTTAATATTTAACAGACATGTAAAATCAAACTTGCGTTCAGAAAGCATTAATTTTCGCAATAAAAAGGCTAATTACCTACTTAAGGTGAAGCCGTCAATTGATTAATCAGGTGTAGTGTGTGTGTGCGTGTGTGTGCGTGTGTCTATGTATCGTGAGCATGTGTGTGCGTAACCGTGTGTTGTGCGTGAGCGTGTTGCGCATTCTAGCATTCAAACACGTGTAGCGAATTCTAGACACTGGTGTCTGAGTCGCTGGTGGCTTCATCAATTATGATCATGACTGCAGAGTTGTGTTTCACAAACACCATTAATATCGCTGGGCTCCATATTGCCCTCGTAACGCAATAAACACACACTCGTGCACACGGGCCTCAACTCCATCTTCTGGAGTGACGCCGCCTGGAACCCCACAGTCTCCTCCAAACATCCGCATACCTACTCCACAAACACGTGAGTTCAATGTGATAATAGACTGAGAAAATACAGCGGCATAACAAGTTACTCTACATTACACAGAAAAATTGTTCTTTCGATTTCTAAAAGTTAATAAGCACTGCTATGGTCATGGTAAACTTGCGTTGAGGAATTACTGGCAGTTCAAATAGTTAAATGTTCAGGAATCATGAGATTTGTCGCATATTTATTCGAAAATTTGACTGTTCATTTTCATTTCAACTTCAGAGAACATTAATCATTTCCAGGAAGAGCGGCAGTCGTTCATTTTGAATGGTATTTATTAAAAATTTTGAGACTGGAAAGCCTTTCAATTACACTTACTCTAGTGCTCCCCTGTGTACTAATAATAGTGGAATTGTGCTTTGAATTGATCGTCCACGAAGACCAAAGTTCCGTTTCATCTATATCTTGTCTGCATTAGAACGCTGTGCTATTATTTTTTCTTTTAGTTAAGAACACATGATTACGACTAATTACATTTTATTTCCTTTGATTCTCTACCTCACCAACATGACGCTACTTTCGGTTGTTGCTTGTAAAATTCAATTGGAAATGTGAACTCTACTGGAAAACCATATTAATGGAAGCCTTGAGTGTTCGTACTCAACTCAAAATGTGGGCTCACTGAAATTTATCACTATATTTTTAAAATAATTTTTACACTCTGTATAACGTACCTTTAATTTTTCTCCTAATTTTTACTTCCCTAATGTGTACTATGCTAAAGCCAAACCTGTACTGCAGCTGTGCACGCATTTTGAAGAAAAAAGGCTAAACAGCATTCGTGTAATATGAACATTTTTATAGTAGGACTTTTTGTCGATCATGAGGAGGGATTCAGCACAGAAATTGAAGCTGATGTGATATTTGAATAGGTAAGGTGGTTTAAAAATTGTACCAAGTACTGAAAACTCATCCATCATATAAAAAAATACAGCAGTGTATATGTTATCCTATTTAGCAACTATACTTTCCATACCCAAAAATCTCCCTCAGTATTTTAAGTTGACGTCACAGCTTTACGGAAAAAACATCACCGAAAAAATTAGGTTACAGAAAAAGCATCGGCAAAAGTTTAAAAAAGACTACCGAAAGAAACTGAAGAAATCAATCCAATCTCTGCAATTGTGCGCAACAAATAAACTATTATACTCGATCCATAGCCTTCGTACAAAGCATTGGTAAAAATCTCGCTAACATTTTAAAGAACGTTAAAATTTTTCAGTTGCAGTTCTTCGTGCAACAAGCCGAAGTAACCATTAGGTCACGGCTCAGCAAGCACTGTCAATCACTGCAAACTTGCAACAAAAATGACTCTTTGGTATTTGTCGCAAATGCATGAGCCCCAAGTTTTACGGTACACGAATATTTTGGAAGTAATACTCGACAGATATCCAGGATGGAATTTGACACGCTGTTCCTGTTCAGCAGTCTGTCCAACTGGGAAGACTAGACATATACTCAGGCATCCAGGTTTCTTGGAAGCGACGAATGAAAAGAATTGGGGGGCCTTTCAAATATGATTCGGACTCTTTGATGGACTTCTGATAACTCCATCACCCTCGAAGCAATCTATTCCTTCACAGAGCGAGAGCTCCGGAGATCGACCCTACATGCACCATCGGTAGCTCGCAAAGGGCCTCGCACCAAGGGGCCCCCATCCCCTGCCCAAGAGACCAACCTAACACCAGGAGTAGGCCCCAAAGGACCCAGCACTCTGCTTCTGCTTATGGCTATACATACTGATTTACTTGAAATATAGATGTGGTTTTGATCTTTTTCCTTCGAGTGCATTGCTGAGACTATATCCGGTGCTTATAAACGATTTAGAGCCTGCATCCCTGTGTACTGGAATCGTAATTTCCTTCTATACTACAAACATAGGCTTTTTATACAGATCGACCTTAGGTTGATTTAATGCTAACACTACGGGTTATTTCTGCACTAGAACCATTGCCAATACGTTCTTCAAAAGTTTAAGATAACCTACGCATAATATTCATCATCTTCTCGAGTCCAGGACAACCTGGACGTGGCCTTTATTAACTTCCATAGGCCTGTGTATGACTTAGACTGGCCTCAGGTTCCTCGCTCTCTCAAATAAATGCATGTAGCTAAAAGTAAAACCTATCGTTATTAATGTTTTTTTAGAGTTTTAAAGGACCAAATTTTCCTGATAGGTGAAGTATTTAGTTTTCATTTTATTGTACGGCTATCGAAAATAATCGAATAAAAAATATGCAATGAGCTACCTCTAGTCTCTTTCAAATTTACCATATAGTTACGTTAATCGTTGAAAATTCATCGATTATTTTAATTTCAAAGATATTTTCAATGAATAGCAAAAGGAAACAGAAACAAATATTTTACATATTGCTCAAATAAATGACAATCACAAAATTTATTTAGTGTAATCCAGTAGTTCCCAATCTGTGGTACACGTACCACTAGTGGTACGCAAGGGCCTTCCAGGTGGTACGCGAACACTTTCGGGGTCATGAACAATTTTTATTTTGTGATATTTTACTTCACAAAATGTTTGTGAAGTAAAACGATTTGTTTTGTAGCAAATCTTAGTTGATTTGCGTATTCTACTTGTACAATTATGGAAATAAAATGATATCTGATGGAATTTAGTTTCTCTGGAACCAGGTGGTACGCAGCGACTGTACGGGACCTCCAAGTGATACTTGATCACAAAAAGTTTGGGAACCACTGGTGTAATTGATACCTATAGTTTTATCTTCACGACTGAACATTATTTTTCCTCTTCAAAAATTCGTTCACTAAATACAATTAATTGTGTTTCCTAGCAGTTGGAATCACGATAATACCGACCAGTCATGACAGAGTTTTCTCGTGATTCTTGTAGAAACACCACAGTGACTACAATTTTATAATTTCTATGAAAATTCTATATGACCATCGTTCAAATGCTTGTGTTCCTCCAAATTCTCTTGTTGCTAAGGCATGCGAGGGACATTTGTAAGCGACACGACTTTACACTTGGACTGGAAAGCCTGATCTATTAAATGTTGCAAAACTTAGACTAAAAATGTGCCCTGAATCAGGATCAGCGGGCCTCTTTTGTTCACTGGTGTTTGTGTTGGATAGGCAGGCAGTTCGAGGAAGGGCGCGTGAATTGCCCTTTCCTCTAGAGACCATTGGCGAAATTGAGGAGAGGGGAACAAAATGAATCTTCTGGCGCACGTGGCTTATGAATAGGTCTAAAAAGAGGCGCGTGTCTTCTCCCAATGACTGAAATAGCTCGAGAAGGATCAGTGAATGAAGGGGAAGATACGCAAGCAGGTCCATTAAATACAGCAAATACTGGTTGGGACAAAGAGTCTCTTCAGTTTTTAAAGGAAATTAGGCATCGACAAAAATTGAATGAACTTTTTGGCCAACCCATAACATTTACCATGGAACTCTAAGAAATATTCAACACTGAGGAAAAGGATGTAAGTACCCTTACTAAAACCAAATAACCAAAAGTGGGGTGAACTGAGTAGAACTTACAGCCCCCACATGCAATTTCAAAGTAAGATAAATTATGATGAACCAGGATAAGAACGTACGATATTCTGAAACACGCACAAATTTCGCACTTACCAGCAAAAAAAGTACAGATTTTGTTCGTTCGAGTTCAGTTGGAATTATATTTATAGAATTTGGGGAATGCAACAAACTGACAAACATATCTCAACAGAAATGGAGGTAAATCAGCGCTAAACTGGCACTGAAGTGTTGGCAGTGCCAGAGTTGGTAAGTAAGGGTATTCTTGTGCTGATACGGAAGGGACAGAATAGAACCTGCGTAATCGTAAACAACAACAAAACAATGTCAGTACTGCAGAAAGTGCGGAACGTGCCGCTAGATCTTCTGCGTATCGAATCTATGGTAGAAGGCTTGACGTAATTAACGGAATCTTATTTTATAATCTGTTTTCTAAATTAGTTGAAAATATCTGCCCACTGTTACTAAACTAGGAAAATTTGAGAGCAACGCATCTATGTATAACGGTGCCAGGGAAATTAATCGTAAGAGAGAGGAAGGGACAATAATCCGTAGACATTCTTAAAAACAGTCTTGAGCTCGTCAAATGTTACCAGGTCACTTCGATGAATTATAAAATTGCATGATTAGTGTACAAGAAAATCATATATCTAGTGGAAATAATGCATTATTAGTTGTAGAAATACTTTAATTTATCTTCAGTCCTAAAATTGTTGAAAATTTAACGAGCCTTTGTAACTCCCTCGCACAAAAATAAAACTTTCACTGGTTTTAAGAATTCAAAATGGTAATCTAAATACATTTGCATTAACACAATCCTCATAGTTTTTTATCTTCACACATAGAAGTTACTGATATTTTATTACGATGTTAAATCAGTACCGCGAGCAAGGCAACGCACACAAAGAATTTTAATGCAGTAGAGAAACAAATGAATAACCAAATGAATACTGTTGAACACGCTAACCCACACAGGATGACACGCGATCCATCAACGCATGTTAAGCTGCATGTTGCATATATTCCAGTCCCACAGGAAATGTTCAATTTTTGGATACGAATTAGAACTGGTAGTAGAACTGGTAGGGATTCCAAAAATCACAAAGAGTATGAATCTAAACAAATGATGCATGAGTGGGCAATTTATCCATCAACTAACATTTGATGAGTTCTAAATTGTTACAATGGTATATGATTTTTTTGATATTTCAGGTCAGTTGAGCTTTGAATTCTGCTTTTTTTGCGATGTTCATAACTCACATATTCAAAAAAGCGCATTTTATACGGAGGTATCGCTACGGACGCCTAGTTTCTTGCTTGTAAGCCCTTGTGATTGCAATCTGGGTGTTGTTGGTTCCGAAAACAGGTTTTTTACGATCTTTTTATTATTAAATTAGATCTTCTCCATTCGTAAATTAAGCTCAAGCATATAATTGGAATATCACAGGCAACAGAAAATTAATTATACACCAGATACGCACCAAACCCAGCTTATGTAAACTGATTTGTTTGTTTGCTGGGAAACTAAACTGAGTTGATCATACCTAAATTGCTGAAAACGGACCTACTCATAATTCTTAAGCCCTCCCATACAAACGGCAGCTTTCCATTAATTAAAAAGACGAATCTGCATTAAAGGACTACAGCGTACACTCACAGAGCCTGGGTACAGCGCACATCGTGCATGTAAGATGAACTCCTATAACAAATTGTAAGATGCTTTCAAGTTTGTTATGTGTTAAATTACTGCTGACTGCACTCAACACATAAACAAATATACGTGTATAATACACAGTATCTCCATCTATGGCTTTCTATCTCTCTATCTGTGTGTCCGTCTCATCACTTCCTGTTTATTACTGAAGAAAAATAACTGAATCAAAGTTAGAACGGGTGTACATGGATTATACGCATCGCATTGCGGATACCAAAGGAACCAGATTACTATATAATACACCACTTCTCCCGCTGTTAGTCTTCTGCTCCTAGATGGCCATTTTATCGGTAGATAAGATACAGCATGAAAATTCTGTATATATTCATGAAAAATATTCATTTAAAACACTATAATTCGTCGGGAATCTTTAATACATTTGTCATTACAATAATTTCAAACTAGTTATACCGAAGCCGTGGAATTTTTAAGGGAAATATATAGTTCCACTATATAATAATTTCCAGTTTTTTGCTTCCATGCTCGTTTGCTTCCTTGCTTGGTCCGTTTCTCTGTCACGCTCTGAAGGATTTAAATGGCAAAAAATTCGATTGGTTAATATACATGTATTGTGGATATCACAGGCACATCCATCAATATGGAAACTCCTTCGAAAGACCTGCGTTCACAGGCAAATGGAATGAAAACATTCAGTAAAAAATACGTGAATTTTGTCGTGTGGGCCTACTTGTTAATGATATTTGTGAGTCATTTTAGCTGGATTTAAATCTTATCTGTAGTGCCTGCATGTAGCCAGGATACAGGTCCATCACATAAGTAAAGGTTTTAATTTGTGCAGATTTCAGTTTAATCCCCATAAGACAACTGGTCTGAAGCAAGAGAAGGACATCAAAGAAGAGACGAAGTCAACATTATTTGTGAGAAATTTGTAAGATCAATTTACTATAAGTTGGAAAAAATTTGTATAATTACTTACATCGGAAATTATATATATCCAGTACATGTTCCAGCCGCAAACATGTACCATTGCGTGAGGAAATCGATACTCGGAAAAAGTAGGGAATAGAAATGTAGCTCTTACAGTAAATTAAAATTTGGGCTCCGATAAAACCATTAGAATTCCGGATGCACAGATTCAACAGGGATTAAAATTAATTAACAGACGAATGGCATCGTGAGATACTCCACTGAGAGTAAGGATGCCCCGATTTGTTTGAGTTATTCGTTGTAACTGAAGTCACACACAGTCATCTTATACACAGTTTAACAATCAAAATAATTTCTGATGAATATACTCAAATTTATAGGTTTTGATTGCAAAGTAGTATCATTTTTTATGCAAATTTATTTTTAATTTGAGGGCTAAATTTCTGTCCTAATGTAACTGAACATTCCCCAGCTAAATTTCTTCGAATAAATTATTAATAAAAACAAATTTAATTTGGAGAAAGAGCTCTCACACTATATCTGCTTGTATAATATACAGTCAAAGACTACTATAAACAGGACGTGCACAACCATGTAATGGACTACGCTAGCAGAGGCTATTGCATTCTTAGTAACACAACATTTTCTATTGGACAAATTGATCAAAAATTTCTTCCTTCAAATAATACAAGGAATAATAAGGTTTTACAGTGAATGTTAAATCGTTTAAAGCACTGTAATGCTTTAAAATACCAATTTTAGCCGTACTTAATATGCATTATTGTATGAGCTTAGTGGCCACTTTATAGAAAGCCGAGTTGCTACAGTTTTAGACTTAAAAAATGGATTATAGTTAAACCTTTTCCATTGCAAACAACCAAACATACAAACATTCACGCAAACAAACAAACAGACATAGAAGCAAAAACCTACCAAACTGTAGCGATTAGTCAGCCAACCGTTCACTACATTCCACAAGTTGAGGATGATTTGGATGAACTTAGCAGTGTCACGGCATCCTCTGAGTTTTAATGAAGCCACAATCTTGTCATTGAAAACCTTGAAGACATACTGCACATTTTATAGTTGAAGTCTTGAGGGGTTGACATCAAATTGAGTGAATGTAGTAGTCGTCAGAATACTGCCTTTCTCTGCCTCGTACAGTTCCTTGACGTCTGCAAATGATGCCGTTGTTTCATTGTCAAGACTGATCTTCTGGCCCTTCTCACTGATCCAGTTGTTGCGGATGCACTTTAGCAGATATACTGTGTCAAAAAGGAGAAACCAGACACGCTTGTTGTCAAAAGGATGCTTGGCTGTGGCATTGCAATCACCCAGCCGATCAAACAGCTTACAATACTGCTGGTTCACCTTGTGGTTGTCTGTGATAGACCCGATGACACGTCCACCTACCCTCTCAACAGCAGCAGCAGCCTCCTTCACACGCTCAAGCTGGTATGCTGCCGTCAGCTTGTGGACGTGTGTCATAGAAATCATCAGACTAGGTCTTTTATGCAGTGACTTCATCATGACACAGAGCATAGAAGTGGTCGTGCAGTCTCGGTTGTTCTCGACCATGCCCCTCAACACCCCACCAGAAAATGAAACAGTTGGGGGGATGTGTACTTCATCTACCAAGAGAAACACATTCTTCTGCTGCAGTGTCTGGACTTTGTCAAATGTTTCCCTCAGCACCTGGTCCTTGTCAATAGATGAAATGATGTACTGCAGCTTGCGTTTGCATGGCAGTACCAAAAAGTCGCTGAGCTGTTCATAATTACACTTTGGGTATGATTGATGAGCAAAACAATAATCATTCTTAGAAAATTGCTTCTGTGATAAAAGTTCGAACTGACGTGTCAAATATATCAACTTTTTCTCCTCGGTGTCGACACAGGCTGATGTGTAAGCTTGAAGAAGAGTGACAACATTTTGGATCGTTTTGTCAAACGGGATGTCTTTGTTCATTGCCAAGCGCACAGTTTCGTTGAACAGGGTGTAAGATTTCAAACCATTGTTGGGATGAAGTGTCTTAAATAGTGGTACACTAATGCCGTTCTTGAACGCACTGAGTGTTAGTGGGGAACACAAAGTGGGCTTGTTTTCGACAATCACACACAGGCTGCACTGGCTGAAGTTGTCAGTCATGAACAAACACACAGGCCTTTCTTTCGATCCTGAAATAAACAAAACAAAACAAACAAACAATCTTTATTTCCAATCAAGTACACAGTACATAGACATTTAGTACATTGGTTTTTCAAATTCTTAAGGTTAACATTCTTAGAGTAAGGGTGATGGTGAGCTCCATGCGACGATCCTGGGATGTGTCCATGAGCGGGGAGTTGAGTGCTTACCGATAAGTGCGAGCTCACGGCGTGAAACGAGAAACAGATCGTATTCATTGACGGGTTTTGAACCCGCAGTCTTTCTGCACAAGCAGAGACCCGATACAGAACACGGGCCGTAGACCACTTGACTACGGTGGCTAATAATCAAGGTGGCAAATAATCAAGTTCTTGTACTGTTTCTGCAGGATACGTTCAGGTTTGAAAGCATCAAATGAAGTAATCTTATCCTTCTGAAGAAAATACCTCAGTTGTTGGTCTTCCCCTTTCGCCGAGTGAGGTGCAGGTTTTGGAGATGGCAGACATGAAGCAGGCACATTGAAGATACTGGGAGGGATTCCAGGTCGCATAGAACCACCACGCAATTTGATCAAAGGTGAGTCAGCACCCCAGTGTATCTCACAAATGAAAAACTTGTCTGGATTAACAACAAAGTTTTCACGAGGTGGAAGAACATCAAGCCACTTCTGTCTCTCAGACTGCTCTTTCGACAGGCGAAACACGCGGCGCCTGTTCTCATTGTACATAATTACCCCGACAGTTCACAACCCCACAATTGCTCGGCATTTTTTATACATATAATCAGCAATAAACTTTGTAAACAAACAGTATCCACTTCGAAATGCAGCAATGTGCCTCGAAACAAACAACAATGTCCGATGCAAACTCAGCGACAGACTACGATAATATTCGTACTGTGACAGTTGGTGACTAACTGAAATCGGTGAACTGGCCTCCGCTAACGTAGTCTACTATATGAACGTTTACGTCCTGTTTACAGTGTATCTCTATCTCTCTATCTGTGTGTGTTCGTCCTATTACTGAAGAAAAATAATTGAACTGATATCAGAACGAGTATACACATATATATATATATATATATATATATATATATATATATATATATATATATATATATATATATATATATATATATATATATATATATATATATATATATATATATATATACATGGAAAGCAATAAAGCTGGATTAGTATAAAATGAGTCATTTTTTCTATTATTAGTCTTTTTCTCCTACACGGCCATGTTATCGGTAGATAAAATACAGAATGGAAGTTCTGCAAATGCTTATGAAAATTTCAGGTTCTGATATACCACGAGTAAAACAAACGGTTATTTTATTTCATATATTCTTAATTTTATCACTTTGAAACCGTGGAATTCCCACGGGTACTATCTAGGCCACGTAATCAGTAGATAAGATACAGAAAGAAAGTTCTTTAACACATTGACTCCGAAGTGGTACGTATGTGTACCACTTAGGTTAGGTTCAGTAATTTTTTCAGATCCTTCTAGTGACTATGCGTACAAAGTGAAGTTTTACACCAATCAGGCAATCGGAGGCAACGTGTTAAATACTAGTTTCAAATGACATGAAATACGTATAAAACTTAACTCTAAAATATTTTTTTTAAATGCATCATACTTTTGGATCGACCCCAAGATCATTCTAAATTGATTACGATATTTCTGAGGCACTACATATTCATGAAAAATATCCATTTAAACACAATTATTCGTCGTAAACCTTCAATACATTCGTCTTCATGATAATATCAGATTAGCCTAATCTGAGCTGTAGAATTTTCCCAGGAACTATTTAGTAGTAAGATAGTGCTATCAAAGCTCACGTTAGAAATCATTAGCGATTACAATTTGTAATAAAAATCATTCTGATGCAGAAACAAAATTAAACGTTGTTATTCCTTTAAAATTTTCTTAATATCTTTAACTTAAAAAACGTCATTATGGAGTAACAACCCCAGTTTGACAGAGTCACCAGTTCTCAAACATCAGATGCGGGCGAAATGAAACTTCATTGAATTTGTATAGCGATTTGATATCTACTTTAAAAATATGAGAAAAAATCATGTTTTTTTAGATTGATGTTGATGTTATGAGTACAAACCTTAAAAATAGGTACTCCCAACTGCGCTCGGATCTTGCAGACTGGCCCACAGAGTATTTGCTAGAACTGTTTGGTGCTCTAAAGCCCCTAAAATATGAACACAAAGCCTTCAAATTTTGTTCAAGGTAGTACAGTGAAATTTTAAGTCACAGACATAATGATGGAGTTCGCTATTAGAACCAATATTGTGTAGCTAGGGAGTAATCTTAACTCTGCCCATAGTGGCATTTTCTCTACCGATAGAGAAAATTGTGTGGGTAGACTTTAGAAATATAAAGTCCTTAGTCTCACCGAAAAACTAAGAGCGGCAACTTGTAATATTGTCGGTGGTAAGACTCAACATTTCATTCTTTCAGATCTGATAAATATGCTATCGGAACTCCTTTTGATTGGAAAACATCTACTATACGAACAGACATTGACTCTACAAGCTACTGTATTTTCTGTTCAGTTTAACCACAATTACAACAGCCGTAGACCCAAATCATTCAATGATGGCAGAAGAGACAACCACGTTTGCAGGTCCCTCTCAAGCTTATATAAATATTTTCAATGGAGTGTAAATCTGAAAAATGCTATTGATATTCAATGTACTGATATGATCCTATATACCCAGAAGAGAGTTTGTAAACGATAGTAGCCTAATGAATGCAAGCTTTGTCGTCCTGAAATATTCCATCATCATCAGGAAAATTAAGTTCTATAGAAGAGTGAACTTAACCATTCAGGATCTGTAAATAATCACGGGACGTTATCTTGTTACAGTAGAAGGTTGCAGATCCACGTCCAGCCCAGGCGAAATAGCCCCAGATCCCCACACTGCCTCCTGATACCTATATCTACAGATGGAACGATGCATGATGGACCATGGCTTCGTGATGTTCTCATCACACTCCATGCACGCATCACTGTGAAAGGGAGTATTTCGCACTTTATTAGACTGCATGACGTTTTTTTAGTCCACTGCAGTCTTGCTTTGACATTGCTTGGCAAAATGAAACAGTTTTCCGATTAGTAGCAGACACAAACGGCTTCCTGTTTGAGGTGTACTGCATATATGCATTTCTTAGCTCATGACACATCGTCTCAAGATGAATAGTTTCTGGATCCTCACAGAGCTTGCAGGTTAAGTGCTGTTGCTACAATCACCGAGTTTTCTTGACCAAATACTTCAACGAGCGCCTGTTTTACTCATCAAAAATATTATTTAACATATCAGCGCCGTGATGAACCAGATCATCCATCTCGTTTTCAGCGCGCAATTGTTCTCTGTATAGTGGTCAAGTCTGTCTGTGCCTGTTGCTGTAGAGATACCACGGGTTCATTTACTTTATTTAATGAGAGGCGATAACGCGTACGTCAATATAGCGCAATGTGTTTTCCAGCCGTTTTCATTTTGCAGTTTGCGTGAACATAAAAAAGTACATTTAAACCAGGTGGTTGGTATGTCAGAGACTCTACAAAATGTTACCGTATGGGTTGCCTTTGAATTAAATGCTTGTGAAAGAAATGCATACAAGAAACATACAATGGATCAAAAAACCGGCGCGAGTCTTTTTTTTAGCCATGCCGTGAATTTATCAATAAAATTATCATATTATAAAATAATTGTTTTCAGAAGCGGTAATGAACTCATTATTGATATTACTTATGTGCATTGAATGTATAGATATGCCCAAGGTAGATTGAGATACTCTGTTCGCTATAATGTACCTTATGTCGTCATTCGGGTCGATGTGACCTCTGAACATTCCAATTCATCGCTGGGGAGAGATAAAAATATATGCATATATGACCAATAGTAGACGATGCATGCGCGAGGAGAACTGGAGTGCGGCGTTGGATTGAACTGATTTGAGCATACATGAAGTACTATTATCTCGCATGACCTGTTTTCC